>JBBPJU010000408.1:0-23959 GCA_038088875.1 Austroboletus festivus
GTACTCCACCTCTGGTACATTAAAGGAACACTTTTCCAATTTTAGATATAGATGGTGTTGCGCTAGCCTTGCCAATACCTTCTTCATTCATTCATGATGGGTTTTCTGATCAGCCAAGTGGATGAGGAGATCATCCATGTAAATGATTAGCCACCCCTTGGCTAGGTAATCTGCAAATATATTGTTCATAAGGGCTTGGAACATGGCTGGTGAGTTGCACAGCCTGAAGAACATCATGGTGGGTTCGAACAACCTCATTGAGGTAATGAAGTCTGCCTTCCAGCAATCTTTCTTGTTGATCAAGATATTGTTGTATCCTCATTGGACATCCATCTTGATAAAGATCTTGGAGTCCTTGACCTTGTCGATAAGGTCCATGGTAAGGGGGAGTGGATAGGCATTTTTGACTGTCATGGAGTTTAAATAGTGATAGTCCTGGCAAGGTCTCAACTTTCCATCCTTCTTATTTACAAAGAAGAATGAGGAAGCTTGTGGAGAAGTGAACTGAGTTATTTTCCCACTCTTCAAGTGTTCACTGATGAACTCCTGACATGCCTTCATTTCTTTGGAGTTCAAAAAGTAGTTCTTCACTCATCATGGTACAAAGTCTTTTGTCAACTCAATCTTATGATCATAACTTTGTGAGGGGGGTAGAGTGGTGGCTGCTTCTTTGAAGAACACCCTCTGATATTCTTGATATTTCTTTGGCAATTCTTTCTTTTCCAGGATCTGCTTGCTGGCAATTTCCATTGACATGGTAGTCTTTGGTAGTCTTGCAAATCTCCTCATTAAGACTCTCTCTAATAATCACCTCCTCTGAGGGATCATCCAGATCCTCAGTGATATATTTTGCCAGGTATTGCTATGCCACCTGCAGTGGTCTTTCCTTGACTTTTTTGTTGGATATCAGGAGAAGTTCCTGCTTCTTCCACTTGATTATAGGTTTTTCGTCAGCTAACCAATTTATCCCAAGGATGATCAGAGTCTTGCTGAAATCTAGGACCATCAGGCTTCTTCTTTGGATCTTGCCTCCTATGGTCATCATTAAGAATCTGCACTGGGTGATACTTCCTCCAGTGTTATGGAATCCATCTGTGTTAATAGCATTTTGGGATTCTTTCAACTTTGAGAGAGAGATCTTCCATTTGCAAGCATGTTTGGCATTGATAAAGTTTCTAGTGGCCATGCTGTCAATTAGGGCCTCTGTGTCAATAATTCTAGCTGGTGTGCGAATGGTTACTGATATGAGCATTGATCTTCATTTAGTAGAGTACACAGTGTTTTGTGAACTGGGGAATTTGGACATTGACTTCCATTTCCCCTTTAAAAACCCTTTATCTTAGCTATTTTGTCTATAATTTTGATAGATAAAACTGCAATCCACTCAGCTTGGTTTCCATCATCCTCTTCTTTATCATTGGCATACTGGTCTTCTTCATAGATCTATTGTAGAACTCTGAGGATTTAGTCCTTCATTCCCTTGTTGCTATCAAGTACTGTACCTTCTGTATGTATTCTGCAGTCTTATCAGGCAGTGGACCTTTAGTCTCATCCATTACTTCTCAAGCTTTCTAGGAAGTCTTGGCTGACTCTGGCTGTCTGTGATTTCAAGTGGAACATATCTTTCTGTGGCAAATAAAGCACAGGCCATTCTTAATGTAGTGAGCCCTCTTCAACAGGAAGAGTTTAATAGCATCTACATCCATGGCATTGGGATCCTTTCCTAATACTCTATCTCCTTCATTTTCTTAATGAATAAAGTGTCCTCTGGATAACTCTCATATCTGCTCCAGCTATTGAACTTGTTTCTGAGCTGCTTTGATCCACTCCTTAATAGTGGTTAGTTCTTTGAGTAGTATGATTTTTCTGACAATATCATGGTTCAGTCCTTTGACAAACCATTCACATAGTGCTCCTTTGTCGAGCACTCCTGATTTAGTAGCCAGAAGTTGGAAGTCTTGAATGTACTTTTGAGCATTTCTTATGGTAGATAGGCCTTGCTCCTGATGTAGACTTCCAATTCTCCTTCTCACATCTGCTATTTCTTCCTTGAAGACAAATGAGTTTATGAACCTTTCAGTGAACTTTGTTCAAGTCTTGTCTTCATCTTTCTTGCTGGCATCCAGGGTAAACTTGCCCTTGATGAACACCTGCCCTCTTCTCTTCAACATCTTGTTTAGTGCAGTGATCACCTTAGTCAAGTCATTCCTGTATATTTCAGGGTTTACAGCAAAATAATTTTCCATCATAGTGATCCACCAGATTACATCTTCACTATTTCCTGAGAAATCTGCTGGCAGGGCAGCTTTAATTTTTGTGGGAGCCATTTTATCATCCAACTTGTTCCAATACTTCTCTAGTTCTTCTCTGATCTTTGGTTTAGGATTTCACTTGGCCCTGGTTCTGGGTTCAGTGGGTCAAGCAGAGAAATACTCTGGTCTGGGGTAGGCAGATGGGGTGGGATGAGGAGCTGGGTGAATAACTGTCAGGGGTGGCAATTCTCCTTGTGGAAATGTTTCAGGGAGTACTGGTAAGTCCAATTGTGAAGGAGTGGGTGAGCTTCCACTGATCCTAAGTGGAAGAGGAGAAAGTGAAGATGGGGGTGTTCCTCAAGTAATCTGAGGAGTACTCAGTGAGGAATGGGTGATGAGGAGAGCAGGAGCTCTAAAAGCTGATCTGCTCCTGGGGCATTGAAGTGCCTCTGGAATAGGGATCCCATATATAGACTGGGTGGTGGGAGAAGGGGATTGTTCATCATTTGATCCAGTGTGGGTTGCAATCATGGTGGCAGTGTCCCCCCAGATGAAACTGGGGGAAAGAAATGAGAGCTAAATTCTTTTGATACAGAATGCAAGATGCTAAGCCTAAGCTGGGTGGCAATAATAGTGTCACAGTGTCCTAGTCTTGGACCATATCATATGCAGGTGGCAAGAATGGCCTCTCATCTGGTGGTGACATAATGGCAGTGGAGTAAATGAAGGTTGAGGCAGTGCCTTATTAGAACACTCTCGAGAAAAGGTAAACTATCCACCTTTTTAAGATGCAGTGTAAGCTTAACATAAGAATGTGTAGAATTTAGCTAGAGAGGTAACTATGGTACAGGGGTGCTTATATACTAAATGGGGATGATATGGGAAAGTATTCCCTTAGAGAGTTCCCTTCCTCATTCGGAAAGATCCTATCTCATTGGGGAACACTGCCTATCCCTTTAGAAAATAGGAAATAGAAAGCATCCAAATGAGGTTGACAACAATGTAATATGCACAGCCTATGGAAGAAATAGAAGGGCTGTGCATGGGATCTCTTTCATGGTTGTGAGAGTGTGCCTAAGAATCCTAGATAGAATATATAAGATCTATTGGATAAAATGGAAGTAATACCAAACTCAGCATATGCTGTAAGAAGAAGGGAAGAGTGAGTTTGGTAACTGACATAACTATGAGGTAAGATTGAATATATCCTATTGTGGAAAGAGAAGAATAAATTAAAAGGGGAAATTCTGTCCCTCCCTTAGGAAGTCAGATAAGTCCATAGAGTTCCATCTATACCACACTCCATTCCTAGCATCCAGAGAAATGTTCTCTTGGTTACTGCTGGAAGTTGGTGATTCCTCCCATCTTTCTATGGAGGTTCCCCAAGTCAGGGGGCTTGGGAAGTCTATGTCCATTGTTGTCAGATAACCATCATAAAAGAAAAAAGTTGGCTGGTCCAATTCTTCCAGATAAGGAGTAGGCGGTCGCCTTCATCATTCCATAATATGGAGAACATTACCAAGAGTCAAAGGAGGTGATAAGTATCACCATAAATCTAGAGAGGCAGAGGATACTGCCATAGGTCTAGAGAAGTGATGGCTAAGATTAGGAGGTTAGAAGGATAGAGGAGCCATTAGCAAGGAAGGAAACTAATAATGTAATAAAAAAAAGAATGGCTAAGAAACATTACCAAAGAATGAGATCAAGATACTTCAGCAATAGAACAGAGAGTGAAAGTAATGAAGGAATATTGCTGAGAAGGAATATTGAGGATTAGGATTATGCCTACTCAAGAGTGAGACATCAACTCAAAGATAGCAGAATGAAGAGATAGAATGTTTAGAGAATTCAGATAACAGGAATGGTGAAACAAAGATGGATTGCAGATATGGGGAGTATAGAAATGTCAGAAGTAGTCAAGATGGAAAGAGGTCAAAAGGGATTATAAAGGAAATAACAAAGTAGGCAGGGAGGTCTAAGATGGGAAACTGGGATACAAGGATAGCCATTATATATAGAGGTCAGGAATAAGTGGTAGTATAGGACAGGAAAGGAAATTGGGTAAATGGTACTGATGATGAGTCAGAATGACAAGTCATCAGAATGTCTGAGAATATAATAAAATATCAAAGAAGAGATGACTCAGTTAGAAGAGCAGAAAGTAATCTAAGATCAAAAGGCTGAGTCAGTGATAAGAGAGAAGATCAGGAAGTATAGAAGGTTCTGGAAGAACAGATAAGCCAAAGATAAATGTGAAATGGATAAGTCAGAAGAGTCAAGGGTTGAACTAAGATAAGAGATAAGAAATGACTCATTCATGACAAATATACATCAGGTAATTGAATTAAGAGAATGTCTATAACAAAGGGACATCAAGTAAGTATGACAAGGAATAGATGAGTCAAGGAAATGGAGCATATCCATATAGAGGGTGAATGAACTCATTTAGGAAATAAGGCAAGTATGTCAAGTATATAGAAGATCAAAGAAAAAGAATAGTTCATATGGTACTCAGCTAGCTCTGGAAATAAATCGTAACAGTTTCTTTTTTAATTCTATACTGCCACTTATCCCTGTTTACTATATATAGTGGCTATCTTTGTATTCTTATTCCCCATCTTAGACTTCCCTTCTATAATATCCCTTTCCTTTTCTGTTGCCTTTTATGATCTCTTGAACTCACCATTATACTCTGTACTCCACCTACTTGCAATTCATTCTTGATTGTTCTTTTCTTATTGTCCTATCCATCAGAACATTCCTGTTACTTCTTTATCCAACCTCCTTAAGTTAATGCCTTACTTATGAGTAGGCATATCCTTGATCTATGATCCTGATCTTTGGTAATGTTCCTCAGTCCCTATATTCCTTGTGTTACAATTTCTTTCTTCTTTTACATGTAACCATTATTTTAACTTAGCCTTTCTTCTCTGCTTGGATAATCCTATAAGGATAAGTCCAATTCATATTCAGGCTGAGTCATATTCTCTTATCTTTGCTTACTCATTTCTACTTAGTAATTGGCCCAATTACTCAGCTATTACTTGTCATCATGAGTCATCCTTCTTCTTTCTGACTCATCAATTATTCTTTGATATTCCATTGCATTCTATATGACTCATCTATGGACAGCCTCATTTCCATTCAAGGCAGTATTCCCACACTGCCTATCATTCCCCTACACTATATAAGAATGTCTGAATGCTGCCATGTACTCTAGTCTAGTTCTCCCTTACAATCACATCTCTTGTGCTTGTTCTCTTGTCAGACTCCTGAGTGTTTTTTTCCACTCAGTCTCCCTGACCATAGTCTTTGTCCTACTCTGAGTGGACACTATCTTCTTTGACATCTATGAGTATTCACTAGATGATACTCTACACTGAACCCTTGACCCTAAGGGCTACACTTGGACCTACCTGGTATAAGTGTAACAAAAGAACTAGACTCTTACCTGCAACTAGCTTCATTCTAGATCACCCACCATTTCATCCCACAGACATCTCAGTTGGCGCCTCCACCAAGAACCTGCCCCTGAACCTGAAACTTCTGAACCCTCCAAGCCTTCAGAAGAAGAATCCTCTGACCCAGACATTCCTATCTACAATGAACCAGCCAATCTCTCTGATCTCACTGGACAATTATCATCTACCCTTGTCATCCCTAGAATACCTACCCCTCCAAGTCCTACTCCTCAACCCCAAACAGGCCAGGTGTTCTTTCCACCTTTAGTATGCCCCATCCCTTCTCCATCGAACACCATGTCTTCCCAGAAATCCACCAAACTTCGTCTTGGTACCCCAGAAGACTTTGATGGTGCCCCAACCAAGGCCTTACCTTGGCTAAGAATAGTTCAACTCTATCTCACTTGCTGGCTTCTTGACCTTGCAGATTATGATTTTAAAATGATTCATGTTTCTGGATCTCTCCTTTCTGGCCCTGATGCATTATCCTGTCACCCCAACAGATGCCTGGATGACTCCTCTGATAATTCCTCAGTCACCCTTCTTCCCCCATCTCTCTTCGTCAACCTAGTTAATACAGCCTTACAAACTAGTATCGCTTCCCTCTCATCATCTGATCCTTTAGTTCAACACACTGTTTCAAACCTCTCCAACACACCCTCTACCCTTCATAACCACCTAAAAGACTGGAAATATGAAAATAATATCCTCACATATCAGAATCATGTTTATATCCCTCCTCCACTCCAACATGACATAGTTTTGCACTGTCATGATCACCCCTCTGCAGGATACCCTGGTTTCCTTAAAACTTGTCAACTAGTGTCTGCTGACTTCTGGTGGCCGGGACTAGCCTCTTTTATCCATCAATATGTAACCAGTTGTGCCACTTGTCAAGCCAACAAGATCAACACCTATCCTTCCACTCTGCCTCTCTCTTCTATCAGATCTTCCTGCACTCACCCCTTCCAACAACTTTCCTGCGACCTCATTACCAACCTCCCTCTGTCCGCTGGTTTTGATTCACTCTTGGTCATGGTTGACCATGGGCTTACAAAGGGGGTAATTCTCTGTCCCACTGTGAAAACAGTCACCGCAGAAGGGATTGCAACCTTATTTTATCATAAGGTATACAAAAGGTTTGGACTATATGACAAGATTATCTCTGATAGAGGACCACAGTTCACATCCTCCTTTGCTAAAGAATTAGAAAAATTACTAAAATACGATCTTGCCCTGTCCACTGCTTATTACCCTCAGACAGATGGAAAAACTGAAAGAGTCAACCAAGAAATTGAAATATACCTTCATATTGTTTGTGGTAATCACCCCTCTAACTGGACAGAACACATTGCTATTACTGAATTCACTCACAATCGTCGCACCCACTCTGTTACAGGCAAATCTCCTTTCTACTTAATGATGGAATATAAACCCTTAGCCCTACCATCCATATTCCCTAACAGCAAAATCCCTGCAGTAGAAACATGCATCAAAGAACTCCTCACCATTCAAGAAGAAGCTCTAGCAGCTCACAAATTAGCCAGACAAACCATGGCTGCATGTTCAAAGAGGTCTTTTATGCCATTCACCAAAGGAGATAAGGTTTGGCTAGAAGCTTGCAATTTGAAAAGGAATATAGATAACCCAAAGTTTGTGCCTAAGAGAGAAGGACCTTTTACCATTATTCAGGTGCTATCTCCTATCTCCTATCTACTACATCTTCCTAGTACCTATCCTGTTTTCCACGCCTCCCTTTTCACCCCTTATCACGAAAATGCTGTCTATGGAAAGAACTTCCCTAGACCACCCCCGGAATTAATAGAAGGAGAAGAAGAATACGAAATAAAAAAGATAATACGTCATTGTGGAGCTCCGCCCAACCACTCCTATCTGATCTGATGGAAAGGGTATTCTGCTGAAGAAGATTCATGGGTCTCCGAGTGGGATATGAAAAATGCAAAGTCCACCTTGAAGGAATATAAAAACCATCATCCTTCTCTTTTGTCTCCTTAGCATCTACTCCCATTGATGCTACCACCCTTTAGAAACTTTTATCTTCGAAATGTCTTTCATCTCTTCTGTTTCCTCCTTCATTGATACCCCTGCCTTGACCCCCACTCGCCCATTTACCCCTCTCATCACCCTCGAAGCTATTGCCACTGCCGCCACAAACATACAGACCTCTAGTATGCTCCCTCCTGGTATACTCTACCCTCCTATGCATGCAGATCCCATGACTGACTCCCTGCTTGAGAACGCGCACAGAGAACAAGTCTACTTAGAGATTCTCCGTCACCCCGGACATGCCTTAGCTATCAATGACCTTCTCCATCCTTGTTTGGTGCTCCATAGTCTTTTTATGGCACATTTAGGATGTAGAACCCTCAAGACGATGAGTCAGACAATGACATCTAATGTCCATGTAGGGCTTTTCTCCTTAAAACCATGATGTATTGGAATGGACATCCAACATCTTATTGAAGATGCTATGCATCAACTAGATATGACTCATATGCTAGAACAAGTCGAAGAAGTTGCTAGAGAGAAAGGTGAATGGCATGCAGCATACCTTGCCGCTACTACCCCTTCTGCCTTGTCGTCACCTCTCACTGCTGAAGAGCAAGCCTTGGTAGATCGTGTTGAAGCCTGGTGGTCGGGTGGTGATCATACTATGCCCTTATCTCCATGCCACCCTTGCTATCATGAAGCCTGCTTCTCCTGCCACAGCCTAGGCCATCTCAGAGTGAACTGCATCTTTTATCAATGCACTCATTGTCTCAAATGGCACCCAGGTCATACTCAGCACTCATGCCCATTACGTTGTCGAACTCCTTCCCAATTGTCTTCATCATTGTCAGCATCATCCGCCTCTCATCACACTACTACTCATTTTGTACTACCAGTTCCACCACCACCTGGAATTCCTTTTCCCTGCCGAACTATGGAACATGGTCATCCTAGAAAGTCTCCTCCTCATCCTCGTTCTCCTAGCCCTCAGTCAGAAGGTTCTCTCATTGACATGTATGACTCTGTTGCAGAATCAAACATGATGGGGGATGTCTGTGATATCTAGAATGAGACTAAACCAGCTGCTCTGCCCTGGCTCATCTAGTATCTCTTGCAGTAGCTTTGAGTATACAAAGGGGGTAATGTTACGATTTCTTTCTTCTTTTACATGTAACCATTATTTTAACTTAGCCTTTCTTCTCTGCTTGGATAATCCTATAAGGATAAGTCCAATTCATATTCAGGCTGAGTCATATTCTCTTACCTTTGCTTACTCATTTCTACTTAGTAATTGGCTTGATTACTCAGCTATTACTTGTCATCATGAGTCATCCTTCTTCTTTCTGACTCATCAATTGTTCTTTGATATTCCATCACATTCTATATGACTCATCTATGGACAGCCTCGTTTCCATTCAATGCAGTATTCCCACATTGCCTATCATTCCCCTACACTATATAAGACTGTCTGAATGCTGCCATGTACTCTAGTCTAGTTCTCCCTTACAATCACATCTCTTGTGCTTGTTTCCTTGTCAGACTCCTGAGTATTCTCTTCCACTCAGTCTCCCTGACCATAGTCTTTGTCCTACTCTGAGTGGACGCTATCTTCTTTGACATCTATGAGTATTCACTAGACAATACTCTACACTGAACCCTTGACCCTAAGGGCTACACTTGGACCTACCCAGTATAAGTGTAACACCTTGTCACATTGCCCCTTTCCTCTTTATCCAATAGATGGCTTTTTTATTCTCTCAACCTTAAATCTCTTGAAGCCATTACTATTTTGATCTCTGGTAATATTCCTCAACTATTCTCTTTTCATCACAATACCAGCTTCTTGTTCTATTGATGGCTATCTTATCCTATTAACTTTCTATTCTGCAGCCATCACCTTTTTCAGATCTATGGCAATATCTATCACTTTCTAATCTCTTGGTAATATCTCTTGTATATCTCCATCCATCACCAATCCCTTTGGTCCTCTCTAGATTATTCTGTTATACTATCAAATCTTTTCTAGAACTTACCTTTGCCCTCTTCTATTTCATTTTTAGACATTCTGATCACTAGAAGGACTATACTCCAGTCTATCTGGCTGAAGTATAATAGGAATATTTATAATTTAAGCATGTTTAACATGCATCTTCAATAAGGTGAGAAGTAATTAATGCTTCTGTGAATTGAATATGGCAGTATGCTATATACATGAGAGACACATATTCAATATATGTTGTGACTTTGCATAATTGAAATCAATGAAGAGATCTCTTTTAAGAATAAATATAGAAAGTACTTTCCATGAGGAAATCACTATATCTTAACTATTAAGACTTAAGATAAGACTTTGGAATAAATAGTCATAAGGATTATATAGCTGTGCATATGATTGAAGTTATAAGCATATGACTAGCACATGACTATCATAATGTTTTGAAGGTTATTATAGCATTGTTTCTAGCTATTAGATTATATGGGCTTTATTATACTTCAGTTGGGTAGACTAAAGTGTAGCTCTTCTAGCAGTCAGAATACTTAAAGATGAAGTAGAAGAGGGCAAAAGTTGCAGAAAATATTTTTTAAAAGAGGAGATGCAATAGGAAAATGAAGTATCTAGAAAGGATAGAAAAAATTAGTGATGGAAAGAGGTATATGAGGAATATCACTGGGAATTAAAAATCTAAAGTGATAGATATTATCCTAGATCAGGTGGATAGAAAGTACTATTATAGATCAGAATGAGTAATGGCTGAGAATAGAAGGGAAGAAGAGTGAGAAGCCATTAAAAAGATAAGGGATTGGTGATATAACAAGAAAGAAAGCTGGAGTGACTTGGAGGAGCATCATCATTGTCTAAAATCAGAGATTAAGAATATACAGTATCTACTCAAGAGTCATGCACTGACTCAAAGGAAATGATCATTAGAAAAGGGAGAACATAGATAAATTGTAGGTATATAGAAGAGTATAGAATATAATGAAGGGTCAGGAGATCATGTTAGAAAATAACAGGGAATTATAAAGGTAGATTTAAGATGAGAAACTAGAGTATAAAGATAGCCACTATATATAGTGAGTGGTGATAGATGGCAGTATAAGATAAGAAAGGAAACTGGATAAAGGGTTTTAATAATAAATTAGAATAATAAGTTATTAGAATGTCCAGAAATTTGATGAAAACTTAAAAAAGAGATGACTTATTCAGAAAAGCAGAAGTTGATTTAAGATTAAAGAACTGAATCATTAATAAAAAAGAGAATCAGAAAGTATAGAAGATTTAGAAAGAACAGATTAGCCAGAATAGTAAAGGAATGAATGAGTTAGAAGGGTCTAGGATTGAATCAAGATAAGAGATAAGAAATGACTCATCCATGGCAAATATACATCAGATAACCAGATCAACTGGAAGAGTTTATATGACATGATCTACAGGTATAGATCTTAGATACAAAGATATGCCAAGTTCATAGTTGTCACTCAACAGTAGACAGGAGACTGATAGAAGTCTGGGATGTATAAGAAGTTTTACTGTGGCCTTTACTTAGGGATAGCAGTTAAATCAAATATCACATAGATTAAATGTAGATCTAGTTAGGGAAACTATTGTATAAGGCAGTCATATTTATAGAGGTGGGAACACAGCTATGATCATAATAGGCAATTATAAGAAAGATGAAGACTGTCCATTAAATGTGATATAAATCAGTAAGGTGAAGGAAGTAAATAATAATATGGGTGATGTTATGCTTTAACCAGGTAGATTGAAGTATATCTCTTCTAATAAGGAGACATAACTAGAAATAGACAGAAGGGGCAGAGGTAAGTCCTAGAGTGAACTTGGCAAAGGTTGAGGTTGCCATGGAGAATAAAGAGGATGGTAATGGACAAAAGGTGTAGAAGACATCACCATAAACTAGGAGAAGTGATAGATATCGCCATAGATCTGATAAGGCAGAGGCTACTGCCATAGAACCAGAGGAATAATGGCTAGAGATCAAGAGATTGGAATATAAAAGAGCCATCAGTAAACAGGGGAATTGGTGATATGATAATGGAGAGAATATCTGAGGAACATCACCAATGATCAAGATCAAGAACTTCAGCAGAACAATAAAGAAGATGGTTAATGAAGGAGTATTGCTAAGAGGTTCAATCAATTGCCAGAATCATGCCTTCTCAAGAGTGAGGCATCAACTCAAAGAGGTTAGAGTGCAATGACAGAATGGTCTTTAGAATAATCAGATATCATAAGAAATAAATCAAGATAGATTGTTGGAGAGTACAAGAGATGATAACATCAAGTAACCATATCAAAAAGGGACTGGATGGAAAGGAACAATGGGAATTATGAAGGGAGGTCTAAGATGGGGAACTAGGGTACAAGAGAAGCCACTATATAGGATTCAAGGATAGGTGGCTATATTGATCAAAAAAGAGAATAGGGTATAGGATACTGATGATGAGTCAGAATGACAAGTCATCAGAATGTCCAAGAATACAATGAAATATCAAAGAAGAGCTGACTCAGCCAGAAGAGCAGGAGTGACCTAAATATCAGAGGCTGAGTCACTGACAAATGGAGAAATATATGAGCCAAGATAATAATGGAATGGATAAGTCAGAAGGGTCAAGGGTTGAACCAAGATAAGAGATAAGAAATGACTCATCCATGACAAATATGCATCATGTAAGTGGATCAAAAGGAAAGTCTATAATAAACAGAAATCAGGTAAGTGAGAATGTCAAGGGCTAGATAAGTCATGGAAATGGAGCATATCTACATAGAGAATAAGTAGACTCATCTAGGAAACAATACAAGTAAGTCAAAGAAATAAGTATTCAAGAGAAAAGAGTAGTCCATAAGGTACTTAGCTACACTCTGAAAATAAATCATAACAGGTGAAAGGAGTATTATCATAAAAGAAAATATTGTTTGGATCTTAAGATAAGGTTTTAGTAAAAATAAGTAGATTTGGCAAGATAATAAACAAGGGGAGATAAGGAATGAAAAAGGCCTACCATCTGTCATAGGTACATCACATCCAGGCTGGATCAGTATCCTAGACTGGCAGTGGTGTGGTCTCCTCTAGATGCACTGGTGTCACCTGTATATTCCACCACCTAGGGTTGTCATGCCCAAGTGGATCCTCTTCCTATATTGCTCCCTCTGCTTCTCTGTTCCAGAATTGATGCCTCATGTCCAAATTTCCTCCATAGGCTATCATGGCTATGTTGGCATTGAGCCAAGGTTTATCTCCTTTAGCAGGAAAGAGGATTGCTCTTCTAGGGTATATAGGGCTGAATGAAACAATCTAAAAGAGTTGTATCATCAGCCAAACCACCAGAGCCACTACTACTACCAGAGTATAGAGATATAGAGGTAAGACCCAGTTTTTCAGGGATTTTCAGAACAAGTTTCAAAGGGATTAAGCCCTACTAGGACTCTTATAGGGGAACTCTTCTGTGGGTAAACTCTAAGAGAATAAAACTGAAGATACTAGTGCTGCTTCCTGGCCTTTATATACTGTTCTACTATATGTACATGTTTGGTCTAGCCTAAACAGAAACAGCCAATAGAAATATTCTAGAATATTAAGATATTCATAAATATCTGTGAATCTAAGATATACTAGAAATATAAATATAAAAGGAAGATGGCACCACTTGTGGCAGCCAGTCATAAGTATACCTTTATAAATATGAAATGAAACTAGTGCAAACCTGTGCATGGCAATGCATATACCCTGTACCCATCTAGAGTCAAAGTGAATCATAGATAAGACAGATCATATTCACCAATGGGATTAGACTCTGAATTTGAAATATAAAAGAATATTAAAAGTGTCAGTACTCCTGCAGGTATGAAATAGAAGTTCAGAAGTAGAAGCCTATGGAGATTAAATACATGGATTTCAAGCATGTTCAACATATGTCTTCAATAAGGTGAGAAGTAGTCAATGCTTCTGTGAAATGGATATGATAGCATGCTGCACACATGAGGCATAGACATACATACAATGCATGTTTCAGGGTTTAAGAAGATCTGTCAAAGATCCTCTGATTTCTATAAATAGAAAGTACTTCCCATAAATATAGAAAAGCACTAAGTTTAATAAGATAAGAGATTGACTAGCAATCCTTTAAGTATTCATATAATAGGCATCAAGTCTAGATGTCTTTAATAAGATATCATCCAAATCACATGACTGAGCATGTGACTAGTGTCATGATATCATAAGCACATGATCTACAAATCATATGACCTGAAAAAAGTCAAATAAAGTAGAGTCATAATACTGAATGTAACAGGGTTAGGCCTAATGAAACTTAACTTCACCTTATATGGTGCACCCTTACACAGAGTCTGATTTTCCCAAATTTCAGAGAGGTTGGATATGGCTGAAGTGTCAGAGTCAATCAGAGGGTCAAAGTAGAGTTATCAAGACTTAAAGCAAACAGATGATAAACAAGACAAATGTTGTCAAGTTTAGTTAGGCAGAGAATAGGAGGTGAAAATGTTAACTTATATTGATATTCAAATTAAGGAATATACAGAGCAAAGTAAGGAGTTTATATTACAATCTCTGATAGAGATTATCTTGGTCACCAGAAAGACTGTGTCTGTACAACATGTTGGTTATGGATGGGGAATGGTTATGATGTTGATGAACTGGATCCCCCATTGGAAGAGGAACTGGCCTGGCCACAGGCAGACGAGTGGATGGAGTAGTGGGTTGAAAAGTCAGATGTCGGCCCCTTTATTTTTCCTTTGATACCCAAAAGCTGAGTTCCTTTCTTCCGCCTCAGTATTGGGGACATTTTAGGTCGTTGATCTACTTCAGATCTTCTATCAATGACCTCTCCATTAATGTACCAATATTTTGGCTCTCCTGATGGAGGCCTCATTGTCTTATCTTCCATTTCTCTGATCCAGTATGTTGGGCATCACCAGCCCCTTTTCATTTACCTTATCTTTGGACTACCTCATTTCTTTGCCTCATGTGAGGTGTAGCACTTGTGGATCTCAATCTACAGTGCCTCTTTCCATCCATATATAGGATCTATACCTTAGGGGATCACTATAAAATGGTAGCCACTTGTACTTGTAACCTCAGCTAGATCTATGCAATCACAAGTGTGGTGTCTAGTTTCCTCAGTATGAAAGAGTCACTGCAGTGAATCTCTAGGAATTCTATTAGTCTTCATGCTACTATCGAGTGCGTGCTGCGATAAAGGATCAGACTAGGTGTCACACTTGTCTAGCGTAACATTAGATCTAGCTGAACTATTGCCCCTTGTATCACCAAATAGGGTACCCACCAACAGAACAAGATTTCGTCAAGCAGATTCACTGTTCCTGTGGACTTCGACTCGGATCCACAACCACAAAACGATCAAGCTGAGGCCATCAGAAACTCCCCAGTTTCTTCTCGACATCTTTGAATCCCTGGAAGAAGTGGAACTCCTAGGACATCTGATCCACCCCTCACCCATAGACAGACAATGTATCGCTGCCCTTCTACGTCAGAACCCATCCCTCCAGTTACTACTACAGAGACTGTTATTGCCCGAAGGAGTGCATCTCCTATATCTGTTGAACTACCACTTGTATCTCCAGATACTTCAAGAAGGGAGCCAGAGTCTCACAAGAGCAGACCATCCACCCCAGAACTGATTCAGGTAGACATTGAAGAAGAAGACTTTACCCTTGGAATACCAGTACCACCCAAGAAAGAAAAGATGTCCACAGCAAAAGAACTCCAAGCTGGTTGCCCAGCGGACTTCTCAGGAAAAGCAGAAGATGCTAAGTGGTGGATCTTATCCATGTCCGCCTACTTTTTACTAAATGAGGACCTCTATGACATGGAGATGAAAAAGATTTCACCTGTCTCAACAAGATGAGTAAGGGAAGAGGCAGAGTGTATGCTGAAGGATGGTATACCAGCCACAAGAACAGAACAGAAAAAGAAAGGAAAAAGTACAAGTATGACAACTTCGCAATCGACTTTTCAAACTCGTTTGTATCCAAAGAATCCCACAAGGACAGCCAAAGAAAACTTATCCAGATGCATATGAAATGAGGACCATCCACCATGGCCAACCTCCAAGAATATATCCAGGACTTCCAACTCGAAGCGGCAAACTCCAAGGAAAAAAGCGAAGGAGCATTATGTGAATGGTTTGTCAAAGGACTCAACTTTGACATCTCCTCCCCTATAGTACTCCAGGGAGAACCAGATATGCTGAAATCTTGGATTGATAAATCTTACACCAGGATGAGACAAATCGAAAGGGAAAGGGACCTTAGGGGAAATCGTCTCTCCTATTCCAGAGGAGGAAACAATGGAGGAAGGAGTCGAGACTCAAATGCCATGGATGTGGACATCATCAGACTCTCTTCAGTCAAGAAAGCTAAACATATCAAAGAAAATCGATGCTTCATATGTCATCGAGTCGGCTGTTCCACAAGAAAACACCCAAGGGATCATCCTCAGGGTCAGAATCAGGGAAACAAGGATAGCTGAGGAACACAAGCGAAACCTCAGGAAAAGGTCCGAGAGGTCAAAGAGGAAGTCAGGGTAGCCAATGAATATGTAAAGAAACTCCCAAGCGAGAAAAAGGTTAATCAAGACGATCTTCTCAGGGTATTGAAACAGGTGTATGATGAAGACTATATGCCAATGGAGGTGGAGGATGAGACTAAAGAAGAAACAGTCGCCAAGATGGAAGTCCAATCCATGCTCTCTAAAGAAATGATCGCTCGTATCGCCAAAGTAAAGGGTTTTTAAAATGGGGGCATGCCGTTGTGTCACGACTCCCTAGACTTCCGTCTGTACTAGTATCAAACGATCCTGATGCAATTCAAATCCTGATTCTCGTACATGATCTAGACAGAAGAACCACAATCAAAACCTGAGCCCTAGTAGACTGTGGAGCAACAAATTGCTTCATAGACTTATCTTTCGCCAAAAGACATGGACTCCCCTTGGAGCAACTTAAACAACCAAGAACACCGGAGGAGAAATATGCTACAAAACCACCATGGAGATAGAAATATCTGGAAGAAAAGAGAAATGAACCTTCCTCATCATCGGATGTGGAAAGACAGATATCATCCTAGGAATAACTTGGCTCAAACAAGTCAACCCAAATATCGATTGGTTCACTGGACATCTATCTATTCCAAAAAGAACCCCAGTAAAGAAAGACGATACAAAACCACAAAGATACTTAGTCAAATATCTCTCCTGTGACCTCACCCACCCAACTGAAGAAGTAGTAATTCAACATAGCAGAGATGAAGAAGATTTTGAAGAAATAAGGAAAACCACCATATCTACGGAATTAGCCATCAACAAGGAAAAGAAAGAAGTAAAACTCCCAGAAAAGTTTAAAAAGCACGAAAAAGTATTCTCCAAAGAAGCAACATACAAAGTACCCCCATCCTGACCTTATGATCACCGAATAGACCTGGATGACTCCTTCACTCCGAAATGAGCTAAAAACTACCCCCTTAACTCCACTGAAAGCGAGGCATGTCAGAAATTTCTGGATGAGCAACTAGCAGCTGGAAAAATCAAACCGTCACAATCCCCCCAAGCATCCTCCTTCTTTTTCGTAGACAAGAAGGATGGCAAACTCAGACCATGCCAGGATTACTGATATCTCAACGATCATACTATTAAGAACGCCTACCCCCTACCACTCATATCAGACCTGGTAGACAAAGTAAAAGGGTCCAAAGTATTTACCAAGATGGACGTAAGGTGGAGATATAACAATGTATTGATCAGGCCAGAGGATAGATGAAAAGCAGCCTTTATCACCCCATTCGGACTATTTGAACCAACGGTGATGTTCTTCGGGCTATGCAACTCCCCTGCCACTTTTCAAGCCTTGATGGACGATATCTTTGCAGACTATATTGCTCAGGGATGGTTAATCATCTATATGGATGATCTCCTTATCCACTCCCCTTCTCAAGAATTACAGGACAAATGTACTCAAAAAGTCCTGCAATGGATGATGGAATATGAACTATATCTCAAGCTGGAGAAGTATACCTTTGACACCTCAAAGGTGGACT
Source organism: Austroboletus festivus (assembly GCA_038088875.1). Classification (NCBI taxonomy): domain Eukaryota; kingdom Fungi; phylum Basidiomycota; class Agaricomycetes; order Boletales; family Boletaceae; genus Austroboletus; species Austroboletus festivus. The sequence goes on from JBBPJU010000408.1 coordinate 17,814, forward strand.
ACCTAGAAATGATAATATCCGAAGACGAACTGTTCATGGACCCAACCAAACTAAAAGCGATCAAAGGATGGCTTTCTCCAACCACAATAAAGGAAGTGCGCTCATTCCTAGGATTCTGTAACTTCTACTGAAAATTCATCCCTGGATTCTCTGAGATCTGCTGCCCTCTCATCACTCTTACCACAAAGAATCAACCCTGGCAATGGACTGACAAAGAGAATGATGCCTTCCTCACTCTGAAGAAACATTTCCTCAGCCGACCTGTCCTGTCCATCCCTGATCAAAAGAAACCCTTTTATATCATGACAGATGCTTCTCTAGGCACAACAGGAGGTATCCTCATACAAAAAGACAGCAACAGGGATATGCACCCCTGTGCATACTGCTCCTCCACACTATCCCCAGCCGAAAGAAACTATGACATCTACGATAAAGAGTTGTTAGGGGTAATTCATGCATTGGAAGATTGGTGACACTACCTCTGTGGAACCAAAAATCAGGTCACTATTCTCACCGACCATAAAAATTTATTATATTTCAAAGAACCACAAAAGCTTACTCGTCAACACAACCGCTGGCAACTCTTCCTACAAGATTATGATCTTACCTTCCACCACGTTCCTGGCAAAGATCTCTCCCCCGCCGACGCCCTATCATGAAAAGATCTTCCCTTCACCACAGACAATAACACCAATCTCCTACTCCTACCAGATGATCTCTTTATCAGAAAAATAGATGCTGCCCTCCAAGAAAAAATCACTGTCTCTACCCCATCCGATCCCCTTGTGTTAAAAGCTCTGCAACATCTTGATGACGGTGTTACCCTTCCCCTACCCTGCTCCTCACCTCACGATTGGACATATGATGACGGAAAACTTTACTATCAAAAAAGACTTTATATCCCAGAACCTGCACACCACCCCCTCGTTCACTCTCTCCACCATTCCTTTGCTGGGGGCCACAGCGGCCAATATAAAACCATCCACACACTCTCCAAAGACTACTGGTGGCCTGGAATGGCCTCCTTTGTTCGCTGCTTCATCACCGGATGCCCCACTTGTAAGGCAAATAAGGTGATCACTCACCTGATGCTCCCCCCACTTTCCCCGATCCCCACTATAGCCACTCGCCCATTCCAACACATTTCTGTGGATCTCATCACCGATCTACCCCCTAGCAATGGCTTCAATAGTATAATGGTCATGGTCGACCATGGCCTTACTTGGGGGGTAATTTTCATCCCAACTAACAAAACGGTGTCTGCAGAAGGAATAGCATCACTCTTTTTCCACAATGTTTTCAAATGATTCAGCCTTCACGACAAATGCATCTCAGATAGAGGCCCTCAATTTGCCTCAGCATTCACCAGAGAACTCGCCCGTCTACTCGAATATGATGTTGCCCTTTCCACCACCTACCATCCCCAAACTGATGGAGAAACTGAATGAGTAAATCAGGAGTTGGAAAACTATTTACGGATCTTTTGCACCAACCAACTGAATAAATGGACAGATCTACTTCCTATCGCAGAATTCCACCATAACTCCACTACCCACTCTGCCACCAAACAAACCCCATTCTCCACCATGATGGGCTATGAACCATGCTCCTACCCCCCTTGGAAAGACCTTCCTCCCTGCTGCAGAAAATCATTTGAAAACCCTAGAAAATGCCAGAAAAGAAGCAAAAGCAGCCCTCATCTTATCCCAACAATCTATGACGAAGAAAACCCGATCAAACTTTAAACCCTGGAAGATAGGGGATAAGGTTTGGTTATCGAATAAAAACCTAAAAATCCCGTATATCTCCCGAAAGCTTGCCCCTAGATGAGAAGGACCATTTGAAATCATCAAGATTCTTTCTCTGCTTACATACAAACTGAAGTTACCACCCACTTGGAAGATCCATGACATCTTCCATGCCTCCCTTCTTTCCCCATTTACCCAGATGGAAGAGTACGGAACTCTGTTTACCTCACCTCCCCCAATGGAGATAGATAACGAAGAAGAATATGAGATTGATCAGATCATGGCACATAGGGGCCCATCTGCCCGCCATCAATATCTCGTCTGATGGAAGGGGTATCCCTCTTTTGAAAACACCTGGGAGCCCAAAAGGAACTTCACCAACGCAGATGCTATCTTAGAAAACTATAAAAACCCCCATCCCCTCTAGTCATGCATTCAAAACAACCCTCCTGCCAACTTGACTTTTACCGCTTTACACTTACTTCTCATAAACTAAACCAACAAAAGAAAAAGAAACTTCACCAATTTTCTCACCTCTCTATCGTCGAACCGGGTCGATGCATCCATTTCTGCCAAACTCACAAAGAAGAACATGCCTTCTTCTGTACTATTGCTTATTGTCCTAATCACACCTCCCCCTGGTGACTTTACAGTGGCATACTCCGATCAAACCCATATTGACCCCCTTTGCACTAGTCGCCCCTTCCTCTACAATTCCGTTATCCCCTCTTCTTTTACCATCAATATGAACATTTATCTTTCTTCTGTTTCAGACATTTATATCATAGATACCCTGCCGATTTCTGAACGCCGCAGACTCTACACCCTCTTCCTTGACACTCCTACCACTCTCGAACACCTCCTCAATCATAATGATCTATGGTTCCCTTCCCCCCTCCTCACAACCATCTTCTCCTACCGAAGCCTCGCTGTAGTCCGCAATGTGGCAGCCACATCACCCGACTTTCCCAACAATGCTACCAATGCCCTTGAAGAGTCTGTCGAGCATGTCCTGGACACACTCCACCACCTCAACTTCGACAGAACCATCGGCTCCCTCCCAGCCATCCCCCTTATCAACTTCGTCAAAAGAATATTCCAGGACCAGCCCCAGGTTATTAGACTCAGAGGATATCGCTCTGGAAGATATTATCGAAGTATCATCCAAGCTAGCGCTGGGAATTTCTCTCATGCGATTATCACACCTAACCGGGTCCCCCCACTCCCACGCCATGGCCCTAGCGGAAGGAATCCTTGTTCCATCACACCTTCTACCAGAACATCTTCAGATGAGGAATGAACAGACCAACTCCCCCTCCCCACCAGACCTCCCCTTATCGATCAAATCAACGAACCCCCCACCCCCACTAGATAGCTGGTACCTAGACAGCCTTATCCCACTGTTCACTGCAGACTCTGCAAGGCAGACAATCATACCATCAAGGCCTGCAGATCTTACATCTGCCCCCACTGTCACCTTGCAGCTCCAGGACATGGTCCTCACAGATGCCCAGATCGCCCCTGATCCCCGGGGTCAGAGAACGAGGATGGATCTATGGCATGAATCAGGGTTTCAGCCATACGACAGAGGTAATGTTACAATCTCTGATAGAGATTATCTTGGTCACCGGAAGGACTATGTCTGTACAACATATTGGTTATGGATGGGGAATGGTTACAATGTCGATGAACTGGATCCCCCATTGGAAGAGGAACCAGCCTGGCCACAGGCAGACGAGTGGATGGAGTAGTGGGTTGAAAAGTCAGACGTCGGCCCCTTTATTTTTCCTTTGATACCCAAAAGCTGAGTTCCTTTCTTCTGCCTCAGTATTGGGGACATTTTAGGTCGTTGATCTACTTCAGATCTTCTATCAATGACCTCTCCATTGATGTACCAATATTTTGGCTCTCCTGATGGAGGCCTCATTGTCTTATCTTCCATTTCTCTGATCCAGTATGTCGGGCATCACCAGCCCCTTTTCATTTACCTTATCTTCAGACTACCTTATTTCTTTGCCTCATGTGAGGTGTAGCACTTGTGGATCTCGATCTACAGTGCCTCTTTCCATCCATATATAGGATCTATACCTTAGGGGATCACTATAAAATGGTAGCCACTTGTACTTGTAACCTCAGCTGGATCTATGCAATCACAAGTGTGGTGTCTAGTTTCCTCAGTGTGAAAGAGTCACTGCAATGAACCTCTAGGAATTCTATTAGTCTTCACACTACTATCGAGTGCGTGCTGTGATAAAGGATCAGACTAGGTGTCATGCTTGTCCAGCGTAACAGTTTATATAGTATGGAGAAAACAGATGACTAAGTAGATATTGAAGTTGGGAAGAAAGGATCATGCAATAAAATATATGCCAATTAAGAAAATAGTAAGATATATTAAAATAAAACATATCCAGGGAGTGAAACCTATCAACAAGGTAAAACCTATTATTATGGTAAAGGCATCTAAATAGCATAAGGTCATGTGCAAGATATAGAAAGAGAAATAAATTGAAGGAACAGAAGTTGGTATGGAGTAATGGAGTAAGATAATAGAATAGAGTAGTGAATAGAATAAGATAGAATAAAAAGAATGGACCAGAGTAAAACTGAAGGACCAGAGTTAAACTTGATATATAACATCCTCACAGCATTCATCTGGGAAGTCCTTACCTTTTTTATTCTGATCTATGATAAGGTTTTATTCTTTTATGATAGATAAACTGATGTGTGAAGTATCTCATAACTATAAAAGACTTCTTATGCACTGCTTTTTCCCTTATATCTGTGGGTAGTATATATTGCCTTTATATTTCCATTTATGGATGCTCTTCCATTTCTTGCCACTAATCTAGCAAGTAGTATTTCCAATTCCCAGAAAGAACAAGACTTCTTATCTTATCCCCATTTAGTATATAAGCATTCTATACCATATGATAGTTCCTCAGCTAAATTCTACACATCCTTATATGAATATTCTTGGCTATACCTTGAAATAGTGAATGATTTACCATTTCTTAAGAGAGTTCTAGTTTGCCAGATACTTGATCTGCATCTCCTCATTTCTATCAAGTTCTTTGATATTCAGCAAGTGATCCTCTCTATTTGCATCCAATATAGGCTGAGATTAGAATAAGCTAACAAGATCATTGCTTGAAACTTAGGACTTTATATCTTGTATTCTATATTAAAAAGTGTTGCAATCTCAAAATGGCAATAATGTATGGAATAAAAGAGGTAAGGCTTTCCCAGGTGAATGCTGTGTGGAGTAGGAAAAGTGGGGAAAGCTACTAAATGGTCTGAGGTGTTACTGCCAAATTAGGAAGAAGTATTATATCTATCTTAAGCCTATCAAGAATTGTCTCTCTTGGGAACCTTATTCTTCTTATTAAAGATCTGATCTCAGTCATTGGGATTAGCATCCCATCTAGTTTCTATCAACTCTGTGTCCATATAGTCATGAATATATCTCATTAGTAGATTCTCTCAGGTAAATCTAGGGAGGTTCCATAGTTGTTATGCTTGTATCAGGTAGGTCTAAGCATAGCCCTTGATAAGAACTGTCAGAGATTTGGGATGAGTATCATCTAGTGAATACTCTTCAAGTAATAAGGCAGGAGTGTCTACTCAAAGTAAGACAAAGACTTGGGTCAGGGAAACTGAGTGGTAGAGAACACTCAGGAGTCTGACAGGGAAGAGGAACACAATGTGATGTATTCCAAGGGAGAACTAGACTAAAGTACATGGCAGCAGATGGACAAGTTTATATAGGAAGGAGAATAAGAGGCAGTGTCATGAGATATTGCCTTGAATAGAAACAAGGCTGTCCATGTATGAGTCATATGGAATCGAGTAGAACATCAAAGAATAATCAATGAGTCAGAAGCCAAGAGAATGACTCATGATGACAGATATCTGAGGAGTAATCAGGCTGATTACTCATACAAGAATGAGTAAGCTTGAATAAACAGAAATGACTCAGCCTGAAGAAGAATTGGACTTATCCATCTAGAATTATCCAAGTGGAAATGAAAGGCTAGAGTCAAGTACATATCAAGAGTCAAAATAGGAAAAGAAATCATAACATTACCCCCTTTGTACACTCGAAGCTACTGCAAGAGATAACAAGCCAGCACACAGCAGCTGGTTTAGTCTCATTTAAATATTGCAAACATCCTCTATTATGTTTGATTTGGCAACTGGATCATACATGTCAATGAGGGACCCTTCCAACTGTGGACTAGGAGAACGAGGATGAGGGTGAGGAGGCGACTGTCTAGGACAACCACGTCCCATACTTCAGTGCAGGAATGGTATACCTGGAGGAGGTGGAACTGGTAATGTGAAATGAGTAGTTGCGTGATGGGAAGTGGAGGAGGCAGATGAGGAGGATGACGAGGA
>JBBPJU010000409.1:0-23934 GCA_038088875.1 Austroboletus festivus
GTCGTGACGGATTTCCTTCTCATCAGTGTCATCGTTGTCGTCGTCGCTGTTGTCGTCGTTGTCGCCGTAGAGGGCGTACGGGGTGTGGATGGACGAGGGGAAGTAGGTTTGATCAACCCTGGGAAATTGGCTAGGACGCGTGGAGGCATCTTCGACGCGTCTTGATCACGTGGTTCCGAATCATTCCGGGTCCGGGATTTAGGTCACGGGGATGGTCTGGGAGATGGTTTCGGTTTCTTGTTTGATGCCACTGAGGAGGGTGTGCTAGGTGGGGTTGGCGTGTGCAATGTCATGATCGGGATGAGAGTAAAAAATGTGGGCGTGGTACTTGGCGTAGTTGCGCCGCGACCAATAGTGCTATCCGAGGCGGCATGGTCCGACTCGTGGTCACTGGTCAACCGAATACGTCAATATACGCATTCTGCATTCTTTCGTGCGACAGGTAGGATGATTTCATGCATTGATGCAAAATTAGGCGACCAGCGCATTGGGTTTACTTATCATAGGGTGTTTGGACCCACATCTGGAGGTTTTCCGTCGGCTCGTCGCAACCGAGTGGGCCGTGACAAATGAAGCTGGCACAGTTCTGGTTCTGTTTGAATGGTAGATACATACCATGCAAACGGACCCAGAACAAGCCGAACGAAAAGACAAATACTGATTCTCTGCGATGCGCTGCTAGGGATCTTCCAAGGCTACCTAATGTGTGAACAACATTACGCACCCTGCATGCGGGTATCTGTGATCGACAAAGGAAGACTGGAAATCATCTTCTGTCGAATTGACCTGCACTGTTGATAGAACGAATCAGAGCGGCGTGATCGCGATCATTTAGTAGTCCCTTCGACGTTTTTCATCTTCAGTGCGATACGATAATATTCCCAAAAAGAGAACGGTACTTATGGTCTTGTAGTGTAGCGGTTATCACTTGGGATTCTGATACTATCTTCCCAAAACCCAGGTTCGATTCCTGGCAGGACCTGAACTTTTTTATGTTTTATCACTACTCGCGAGCTCCAATACTGATTAAATTTACATCTTGTCTATGTGTATGCCCTCCTAAAATAGTAAGGAGAGTTGGAGAATCATCTGACTGTCGCCGAGCACTACGTCGAAAACTTCAGTCCCACGATGATCGAATACTTGTACCATGAAGCTGAATACTGTCCAATTCTTCCACATCCGTATACGGAACCAATCAGTAAATGGTTACAAAGTAAATAGTAGGAAAGGTAAGATCGAACAACATATCTTGAGAATTGAAATGAAGCACCAGGAACGCTGTGACGCATTCGCTACTGTTATACTGTATGCCATGATGTTATGATTCTATGAAAGTTGAAACTCGCACGAGGACGTGAAAATCTATACCAACCCGCCCGTTTACCTCTGTTTAATTCACTTCGTCGATGCAAGTACAGCGGTAGAAACTCTATCCTGGATTACTAGCAGAGACAGATCAAGCTTCCTGAACTCGGGGTGGCTCACTCCCGGACCATCTAGTTAGGATACTACTTTCACTTCCATTCATCAACGCAAGCATAAACACTGAAGAAACTGTTCTCACTTGTTATTCCTTCGAAAAAAAAGGCCAGTAATCATTCAAAGCGCTCTCCTCCTGAACATGATCCGAGTGGTGGGACTTGCCATAACCACACTGCCAAATGTTACGTTCTGTGGGCGCATGGCATCCCCTTCCAGCTTGACATCGTACCAGAGAACCACATGGGCAAGCGCGGTAGTAAGCTCTTCCGAGGCCAAAAACCGACCAGGACTAGCAAGCAAAAAAAATCATGCATATATTTCATGAGTTCCAAATCATGAAATTTAATCATGCTTCCACACCACCCAAAAAAGGGGGTGATAGAAAGGAGAGCGATTGACTTACCACGCGTGTCTTCCATGTCCAAACGCGAGATATTTAGGACTCGTTGTCGAGAGACTATATTTAGTCGTTCCGACATCCTCATCCGTACGCATATTAGCGAATCGGAAGGGATCAAACACTCTCGGATTGTCGTAGTATTCTTCGTCAAAGTGGATTGACTGCGAGGCTATTACGACACATGTCCCCTTCGGTATGACCATGCCGTCAAAGAATGTCATGTCTTTCATGGCTACGCGCGGCATTTGCACTGGAAAAAAAAAAGAGAGAAACAGAAAGATTGGGTGAAAATCTGCACGACCAGACATGCACAACAATATATACCAAACATCGCTCCATTCATGCGCTGGCTCTCTTTGATGAAACTCTCCACTTTGTGCATCTTGGCCAACGATAACTTGAACCAACCTTCCTCTTTGACGATCGTTTCCACCTCCTTTCGGAGAGGTTGGATATACTGAGGATTGGCTGCCAAGTCGTAGAGTACTTGAGTTAAGGTCTAAAAAATAAAGTGGATGAGATCTAGCTTCATACGCTTATCTGACCTACGTTTGCGGATGCCTAGTAACCAATGCATCAGAGTTGGTAATCGAAAGTGCAAGAATATTATATGATCACCTACATGAATAGAAGCGATATTGAAACCTAAAATATGCCTAACTAGATCTTCTGCGTTGCGTTGGGGGTCCTCCGATACTTCCATTGACCACCTTAAAAAATCGTTCTACAATTTCAAAAGCGGTCATCGGATGAACTTTACAACGACAACACCGACCACATACAGGGCTGTCGTCCCATGATCCACCACACTCCTCAACATGCTTCAGCCGTGCTTTGCTGACCTCAGAAATGAGCCTCAAACTGCGCCTCATATTTCTAGGAATACTGGTCATATATCGTACCACAAAGCTGATGAAGTAAATTAGGGCTGGGTAAGATTACAGGAATGACAGGACTTACGGAGCCATAAATTCAGGGAAAAGGCCAATCATGCAGCTCCATTTAGCAGCGTCCATGGCATACTGATGAATGATATCTATCCACTCGGGATCACGACCTAAAGTGATGGCATTAACAAGTTAAGGTCAAGATGCAATCATGTGACACACATAGAGGCAGCCCGACGAATACCCTATTGCTGGTCCTGGTAATCACCTGTCGTGCGGTCTGGAGTGCAGGGACACTCTTCCATTCCAAATGTTCGCGTTACGAGTGAATTGGTAAGACTAGAACAAGTGAAACTTGACCTACCACATCCGTTGGGGTTGAGAATCTCTTCAAAAGCCATGAAAACCTCATCTCTTATGTCTGTATATACAGTCCCAAGATAACGGTTGAGCCTTGGTAGCCTAAAATGGTATGCACTGGAAACATTGTCCGCCCCTAACGTATGCTGCACTTTTAAATTCTGTTGTAATCTTCTATCAGGGGGAGGGGGTTCTTCGAAGTTGATTTATATAATTACCAGGTTTAGAGCCTCTTGCATGCTTAATTCCTCATCGCGTATTTTAACAATTTCTTCCACATACCGGCGGTCACTGACCACCACCATCCAAAAGTAGAAGGTCGAAACTTTGAACGGCCTGCCCTTGTACTGCAATACAATCAAATGTTACTGGTTAACCCTTTCAAGGTCATTCGAGTCATGGAGAAAAGGGCTCACCTTCTCATAACCAGTCTGAATGACATCGGTTGCATGAAAGAAATACCTGATGGCTGCCCACCATGATCCCAGCCAAGTGCTTGACCCAACTGTCGGAATGTTGGCAAGCTGGTGCCCCACATATTATCAACCAAAAAAATGAAGAAATAACTAAGCGTAGTTATACACACCTTTGAACCCTGACTCAGCTTCGATGTCGAAATCAGGATCACTAGCAAGATGATGGTGACCGCAAGACAATGAGTTGTGTTTATCGTACACCCCTGGGGCAGCTTTGGGGTATGCAGTGGCATTGCGTGAGACAGATATTCCATGAACCACCCTCTCCACATGATGAACTTTCAAATGGGTGAGGGCGTGTTATGGTGTGATGCAGATTAATTGTCGGAAAAAGTAAATTTATTCCAGGATTTCCCGAAATTCTTCCAAGACCCGGGGGTTGGAACGGCGTCGGAAGGAGCTCCAGTTTGGTTCCAAGCCAGTTCCCTGGACCTGGAAAATTTTCTGGGCCTGGCTCAATTGAAAGGGGCTGGAAGGATGTCCCAATTTAGTAGGTTTAGAAATTTCCGACATAGGCCCAACCATCGCTTTTCGATCGTTTGATAACTCACAAGGCAGTTGCTTGAACGCGTATTTTACGTCTTGCTTCATGATTCAGCGTGACGGCAAAATGGGACATGTTTCACCAGCCTGTTCGAATGCGCGCCAGCCCTCAACAACTTACCATATTTGAGTTTTTCTTGGATGCTTGCCGGTAAGTACGATGCCTGTTACTCAGGGACCTAAATGATTACCTCGCTAATGGCAACTCGAACACCCTTGTTACATGTCAGCAAGAAAAAGCAGCATAACAGTATGGCACCGACAGAATCATATATGCTCACTTGTTTCGTTATCATGAGAAGCCCAATGTTGACCTGCACCCCTACAGAGATCCAAAATGAGCTGGCATAAGGTGAAGACGTATAAACAGGCACAGCTACACTCCACACGGATCTGCAATCTGCTACCACATTCATTCCGTCTTCAAGGGGAGCCTGAGGCTGTCTGGACAGCGTATGGATCTTTGTTCATTATATCCACGCGGTCGTCTTACTCTAGTACATGTTAACGTAGCTTCCGATCACTAGAAGATGGTTCATATGTGATACGAACATATTCTATAAGCCAGGGTATTCTGATCAACGCACGTTCATTGATAACATTATATTCATCGTCCAGCGGCGAGCGTCCGGCTGGCATCCAAAGATTCGGAAACCACCAAGGAGTCAACGAGCTCAATAGTCCCGCGAATTTTAAAGTTGCAAGTGGGGAGCCCTAGGATTATCATGTGCACAGGGGATGAAATGCTGGATCTAATTGCTTTCCTGTGTATGTAAGTTGAGCCGCAGGGTTCCGTCCATATGACACGAAGAGAAAGCATGGTGGGGGATGACGCTCCAGAACCTTACATAATTGAAAGCCACGGACCTTGGAGCTTTGCAGGTTGCAAGTGAGCAAAATCCAGATTTCACACCACCTACGGAACATATTATGGTCATGTGACATAAGCGTCACGATGACAGTACACCGACCTAGGGTCCGGCAGGGTCTACCTATGCCCTCGATATACTTCGAGACGTTTTAAAGACATGGCTATGCTTCTGTTTTGTCGGCCCAGGTATATCAAGCCTTGTTGGGCCAAGGTCGGGCATTCAGGTTGGTGTATCGGTTTCGCGGTTGCGATCAAATACCACCCATAATCATTGAGCATAGAATGGGTAAGCGCAAACACGCGGCGCAAACCTAAACGTGTTCGTACGGTCGAGCCAACACACTGGTATAGTCAGGAATGGATGCTGGCGTGGTCCAAAAGAGTCAGCCGTCAGAAAGCGTTTCTATGCTCCACTTGGAGCGTAGTTCCACTGTATAGGCGTCATGGTCCCCAACAAGGAATCGATGCATCGATGCCCAACCAATCATGGCGGCATTGTCTACAACATGTGGGTATGCATCAGCTTTGAGAAAAGGCAGAACTCCACTCACCTGTGCAAAATTCAACTGGCGGGAACACGAGCGCGATGCGCTCCTCGGCAAGACTGTATTCATCCAATGCATTCCTGAGCCTAAGCCCAAACTCGGTGAGAACAAACACGTCGCAAAACTAAATAAGACCGACTTCATCCTCAGAAACATATTGCTAGCAACCCCGCCACTGGCAACGACATGTCGAACGTCGATACCCTCCGTGCGCAGCGTGGCAAGACACTGTACGAGCTTGGTGCAAAGCTGTCGTGCCGCCCCATCCTGAAACGCACGTCCAAGCGAACGTTTATGCGCTTCGTTGAGTGGCTCCTTGGATCGACGTATGTGTCGCTCTATCGCTGAATGGAGACCACTGAACGAGAATGCCAGTCGACCAGGCATAGGGACCGAAAACGGTTGGATTACGGGATCGTCACCCTCACTGTTACCCTCGTGACAAAATGCTTCGAGTGCAGCAGCAGGTCCTCGCGCGCCCCACGGCATATCAAGCATCCGAGCCACCTTGTCATATGCCCGACCGATACTTTCGTCGAGTGTACTTGCGAGGATACGAAATGACTTTTGCGATTTGGCGAGCACGAGTAATGTGTGACCACCGGAAATCAACAATGTCAAGAAAGGGAACCGGGGGCAATCGGTTGCGGGGGATGTTAGGAATGGGGTGAGAGCGTGTGCTTGCTTGTAAGGACCATAACGCAATCAGATGGAAGTAAAACGTACAACATTCATTGGATAGACGTACCATATGGTGTACCCCAACAAGGGGTTTGCTGAGCGCAGCGGCGAGCGTTTTGGCAGCGTTTGATCCGACGCTGAGACAGCCGCCAATGCCTTACTTTCCAGATTGAGTTGTTGCAAAATCCATAGTGTTTATTCGTCTTACCTGGTCCTCTCGTAAAGGCAATACCATCGATGTGCTGCATCGTCATGCCAGACTCCTTCAGGGCTCTCTGAACGGCGATAGGCTGCGAGAACGCATCCACTTGGTGAAACTGACGGATTTAAACATCAGTCTAGACTTACCAGGTTTTGTTGATGCCCTTCGATAGCGATGGTGGGATGGATACCACCAAAACCCTCGTGTCTGTGTACCAGCTGAGTGAAATAGAAACAAACGTGATACTGTGCTGGACGGAGACGTACAGATCGTGTTGCTTGATGACGACATTGGAGAGAACGCGCCGTGAAGACGTGATGACCGCTGCGCAAGTATCGTCTGCAGAGCTTTCTATGGCAAGAACCGTAAAATGCCTAGTTTGGCCAGCTGTAGTGAAAGCCTCAGTTACTTAAAAGTCGGCATAATATTGGCCCCGAGGATGAATCGAACCTTTACTCCGCAAGAGTTTTTGTGCATTCCCTGGGCGTATTCTCGAGCAAAATGAAGCGGTACAACTTGGTCGGGGAAACATGACGGAAAATTCAAGCAGAGCGGGGGGATGTCTGATAAAAAGTTAGCACAGCCACTGACTTGAATCACGTTCACACAGGCAAGCAAGGTTACCACTACCACCATGATCAGGTCAATTCTGCCCCCTTTTTTTTTAAATCTGTTTTAGAGATGATGACAGATGGTGACTCTCGTATAAGGATATATCGTCGCACTTTTCATTTCCGAGGCGTCATGGTACACATCACCTATCAAATGTCGTTTCATTCTGCATTTAACCAATTTCTTAGCATGTCTACCATCCTTGTATCTCATGAACGAGCCGCTGGTTGCTCTATGAGCCCAGATCGTGAGGTCACAACGTTCGCATGAGAACTTTTCCCCACAGTAGAGGAAACACGGGTGGCGCTTATTATGACCACGCCCACTACCATACCGTCACTGTCCAGGCGGAGTAGGTGTAGAGGATGATAAGGGGGAAAGATGCAGAGTCGAAGCACTACGTGACCTATCAAACGAGCCACGCCAACCGCATTTCGCATTGTCGGCAAAAGAATGATAAGACAATTGAAACTTATCTAATGACCCAAGGTCACCTCGGACAGCAATTGCACCACCTGTATGACATTATCGAGCTGATCATGATGGGTACAGTAGTGGTCTTCTACGATGAATTGGAACTCACGAACGGCTGTGCAGCCAATGGGACATGGGAAGGAACCTGGGGTTGAACACGCTTTCGGTTGGCGGGCTGACACTGGTATTATGAGTCGGATCCCTTGACGGACGCGTCGTCTCGTGATAACAGACCTAAGAGTAATGCCTGATGCATTACCTCGTGACGACAACTATGAGGGTGCCCCAAGCTGGGTACCCGCTCGGTGGAACCATATAACAATGAGGGAACGCGGAATGCAACATTCTTTCCGGGCCCACTCATACACTCTTCGCAACCTTTTTCCCTCCCTCTGGGATAACCAAGCCAGGATACAATGGGATGGATGTCAACTTTATGATCTATACGTTCGTCGTGTCCGATTCAATCCTTACCATACATGTCTTAACCAAGGTCGCTGTAGAGCTTTCTGTCGCTTCTGCATCCGTACTTGCGTCGCAGTTCTTCGCCGCCTCTATATTTAAGAGGCTCGGAATGAACTCGGTGCATGGATCATTGTCGTTGCGCACACCGGCCAATTGCTACACAGCTGCTGCCCCAAGTCCACACTACTCCCATCCCACTACCCTCAGTCTCCCCGGTTCAACATGGGCCTCTAAGACTTAGTATGGCGGCTCAGAGCTTTTAACGAGTCTATCGTTCTTTCTTTCGATCACCAAACGTCGCTCGGTCTTGTATGGCTCAGCAGACAATAGTGATGGTCTGCACTGATGAAGGCGATATTGTCGTTGCGTATCGGGGAACGGGGTGGACGGGGAGTCCGTACCCCCTGCAAACTGACAGGCCCTAGCACGACGACCATGTATGGGCCGGCGTCATAGGGCCGCATTCCATTTTGGCAAGCTCTGCCTGCGTGCTGCATCTGAGGCATGCGTGCAGCATCCTTTGACAAGCGATCAATGAGACACCCGCCATGCGCCCAACACCACCTTCGATAATCCGTTACTTTGTTAATGGAAGTCGCTAACCTATTCCGAGCTCGACTCCAACGGATGGTGTTTTCTCATACGATGAAAGATTGTCATTATTGATGTGTGCCTTTTTCGTAGACAACCCCCCATCACGCCATTCCAACAATAATGCATGGCACAACTATCTAGCAGGGCCTAGGAAAACTGGACGAATATGAGCGTTACGTCTACACATTGACACATTGCCGTTCAATCTATGTATTTCCCTGTTGTGCATTCTTCAGCGGATTCACATGTCTCCTGGTCTATCACCTGCCACTATCGGGTAATACAGTAAGGACCACCACATCTGTGGAGCATCTGATCCAATATTGGTAACCCTGCTGTCAAGGTGGCACTATCTTCATCCGCATTTCAGTGATTCATTTCAGGAAATTTTTGTTTTCACATAGACTATGCATTAATGGATCTCGTTGGGATGTTTCCTGGATGTTTCCACCTGAACTCCATCAACGAAATCACACCACCATCGTTCAGTTTGATGCATGCAGTCACGGAACGTCGAGGCTTGGCCTTGATTCTCTGACCAGACGGTGATCAAATGAAGCATAATTTCGAACAGTGGTTCTCTCATACTTTTGTGACTATCTACCACCATTACTGCGCCTGCTTCGATATCTCAAGATCCTGGCGGGGGTATGCTTATTAGTGTCCGGATAGATTCTATTCGGTGCCGCAAAAGTCCATCCTGCAAGAGTCGTCTATCAATGTTACAGCAGGAGGTGAGTACGCCCTGAACTCATGGTGAAAAAGATTCTCGTTGGTCAGCCTGGCAATCTAAGGGTTTGATGGGAATTCTTTGTCTCATTGTTTTCAGCGGTTGCTATCCCTTGAATTGTCTTAAGATGTCCAATAAAATAATTGAATAAAATGAAGCCGTTGTCCTATTCCAGTTTTGGCTCTAGTTAAGATTCGCTGAAGGCGAACCAAGGGGCAAGTCGGTAAGTTTGCACCACATGTAGCGGCCGTGCTATCTAATCTCAAAGCGCCAGAACGACGAGATGTAGCCCTTTGCAGCGGTACAGCAAATAGGGACCTGCTCTGTATAAGAGCCTTCAACTCCTTGCCTTAGGACCCATCTAAGTGCGTATCTACGTCGTTCTATCATCTTCAAACACATCATCATGCAGACCGTGAGTGGTCACCTTGGTCATCTTCGTACCCTGAAAGGCTAATGAACGGAGACAGGTCATCTCTATCCCCGTCAACGAGGCCTGCTGCACCGGCGCCGACAACTGCATCTGCAAGGCCGAGTGCGTCTCCGTTTCCTCCATTTTTTTTTTAGTGAAACGCATTGTTGAGCGTTGCTCTGTTTTAGCTGCAAGTGCAACTGCGGTGACTGCAAGCACTAGGCGCCTAGTGTTGAACTACCTCAACAACCATCCGTTTCTCGTTCCCGACATGGGTGTATTTTTGTTGTGTGAGCAGTAGAGAAGTTTATGAGTGGAGTAGCGGGAATCTGTTTGTGCTCGAGTGTGCTGTACCTTCGGATATTGGCCAATCCAATTGCGTTGTCACCTTTGATTTCGTCCGTCGACTGGTTCTACGTTCCTCGTCATCCGGTAAAGCTCTTCCCTTGGTATGCGATCATTCAACTTTTCGGTTTTCTATATGTGGACTGCAATGAGGAGTCGAATCTCAGGGAGGAAACAGTGCTTTAAGCCGTATAACTGACGATGGATATGAGTGACATTGAAATTTCTAATTTCCCAAGAAACCGTCAACTGGTCGTGTGCTATCGTGGGATCAGAATCGCTGTAAATCGCTGTACAACACACAGAGGCGATTTGGGCACATGTTGGTATATGCTACTCATGGTAGGATATAGTAAGAGCCATATAACTTTTTTCTGGCATAAAACTTACATCGTTGATTGCCTTTAGGACACATTATGAGATAAATTCTCAGAGCCATTTTTGAGAACCTCAATTCAAGTTTGATTGTGAGCTAACTGCAAAGTTTTCCAAAGTTAAGCAGAGTTACGATTCTAATCTCGCAGGTCTCCTGAGTTGATATGAGTCAATCATACCTGACAAACACAGTTTTCGGTCGCCCGGCGGAGCTCTAATCCGGCTGGACGCTGCAAAGGCGCATATGAAAAAAAAAAAAAAACTGTCGCAACAGCATTCGTCTCAAATACTGAAGTCGCTGTTTGCTGTCAACGCCTCTAAAAAGGTAAGAATGTATGTTGAATTACTTCTGCATCTTTCGGGATTTATTCTTTAGTAAGAAAGGAGAACTCCCACGATAGTTACTGGAAACCAGGATCCGAGTATGAGACCTTGAGAGAACACTTAGTGAGTTTGTCCTAGCATGCAAGTATATATAAAAGAGTGCTCTTGATAACCATAAAAACCGCTAATTGTCCACTCGAATTTGCAAGCGGAGGGCAATCCACCGCTTACTCAGATTTTCTTCTGTCGCGGTGCCTTCCTACTCTGGCTGCTAGTAGGCGGAAGTTTGAGAGTTGGAAATGCCCATATGACTCGTAAAAACCTACAGTATGATGCTAACGTACACCCATTCAGTGCGACAGCGAAAATGCCAGGATCAAATTATAAATGGGCAGGTTTTCGACAGAGGGGAAATAAATCATCGGACTTTGGGCTCAGCGGTATAAACTTGCAGGCCAACTGGAACACATTTCATCCGCTGGGCAATTAACCTACATACCTTGTATGTTGCCAGCATCTCCTAACCATGCCATATGATCGGCGTTTCCCGCATCTGGGAGTGAACGAAGGGGACCTCACCGTGATACCCACTGCGAGGGTACCCTCCTGGTCGAACAACATATCAACACGACCCTCAGGCTACCGCATTGCTCCCTGCCCCCCATTTTTTTTTCTTTCCCTTCTGCCAAATCTGGTTAGGATGCACTGGGCTGACGAGGCCAATGACGATGGCTACAATGCACAAACACAGATGGCGCTATATAGAAAAATGAGCTTGCGTGGGGGTAATTAATTCCTATCATGCCATCCAATCCCTCTCCTGAGCTCTGCTATCCTAGCGACGCCCTTCTCTGCACCCAAAAAAGTTACATTGCAGTGCACCGTTGTGGTCTGCATGTCCCCTCGGACGGTCAGGTTTTCAAAAAATTCCCCCTCACATTATGCTTGGGACTTCTCCATGGCGGTCACACTCCAGCTCAATGGCAGGTTTAGCAATGTACTGTCGTCGACCACATTTGTGGCATGGCATTGGTCTCTTCTCCACCCGCTTCCCTCCAGAAATACCTCCTCAAGCTTGGCCTAGGATCATTAGCCTACCTTTCCCAGCGTCGCTTTCACCCAAGTAAAACCGTTCATTAAACTGGACATTGTCTGTGGCGGAACGAAGAGGGTCATACGAGGAAGACGACGTACCAGATGGACGGCACAATTCTCTCTATTTTTGGGAGGTGTCGTGTGGGTCCTGTAGTGCTGCGCACCGTTACAGGAAGCCCGTGTTCCTCTATTAGACGGTCCAGTAAAGATGGCGCTGGGAACATTTCCTACTCCTCAAGAAGGGGGGGTCAGTAGGGCACGACGGGCGCCTGCTGGTGGGCATGGTGCTTGAATACACGAGTTCACATTGTAATCAGTGGACAACAGCAGTGCGTGGGACCATCGTTTGTAAATGGTTCATTTGGGTTCACTGATGCTATGTTGACCGATCAGTTAGGCCTCGTCGCGATCCTGTTCAATCTTTTCATTCGCACATCAGCCGTCATCCCAACAACCGCATCCAACCGGTCACACACGGGCCATGACGCAGGGGCCGCATCAATGCAAATGCGAATGTCTAGTCTTCGACACGTGCTCGCCAACCCACCCCTTTCCACTCAATTCCCTGGTTTTAAATTGCTGCCATGCCTCCGTACTTTTTTCGGAAGGTAATCTCATTCTGTCTTATTGACCCCTTCATCTCCATCGGAGCTTTTTTTCTGGGGTGCACTTGCACACAAATTTATCAGGTGACTTAGTTCAGGCCTATCCCACGTACTTTCTTTTGGTATAAGAAGGAATCCCACGTATCTCTGGCCAATACCCAAGAACGGCTGAACTTTAGATGATGATGCTGAGGCATCTCTGTGCAATGAGGGTGCAAAATTATTGTCCCTCGCAAGGCAATGTGTACCAATGTCTCAACGTTACATTACCGAAAAAGTCTAGATTTTATATAAAGGGGTCTCACACATGAACGGATTCTCATTCGTATTACGGCAACAAACAGGTTGTTTTGTTGCCTGTGGTTCGACCTGATCATTTGTGACAAGGTGAGGAACTTGTTTCCAGAGATCGGAGAAAACATGACTGAAATATGGTGAAATTCAGGGACAGGCCATTTGGATATCGGAGCACTGTCAAGGAAACCTCAGACCACTGTACTGTGTTATCAACGGAACAATCGCATGCAGGGTTATCCATCATCCTTTACCCAGAACTACATATAAGGTTATGGTTTGGGGGGGTTTGGCATGTGTCGCTGCTTTTTTTTCATCGGACCTCTCCTCAAACACGAACGAAACAAGCAAGAATTATTTTCGTTATCGCGCACTGGTTTGGTCAATGTTTGAGCCACTTTACAGAACAGGAAAGCGACGGATCATTGTTGGTAGCCGTATGGTGGGACCCTCACGCCTTGTCAGTCTAATTTCCGGAAAATCTCTTGGGCGGCGAGGTACGCACAGATCGAGTGTTTCCAATACCACCGTTTATAGCGCAAAATAGGATTCTACTTCTGAGAGGTATAAATGAACCATAGAAAGAGCCCATTCCTCAACCCGTTCGCATTCAAGTAACTCATTCTATCACGTTCAGCTTACAACACCATGCAGACCGTGAGTGGCAATTTTTTAGTGGCATCAGCGATTCGCAAAGCTGAGGAATAAATTCAGATCATCGCTGTCCCTGTTAACGAGACATGTTGTACCGGCACCGAGAATTGCACTTGCAACACTAAGTATGCTTCCATTTTCTTATGCTCCATAGAACTGAATTATTGACTATATCTCTAACTTAGCTGCCAGTGCAACTGCGGTGACTGCAAGCACTAGATGCCCCGTGCCGTGCTATCCTGAGAATTATTGGTTTCGTCCAGCTTCTGTTTCCTGTTAGTTTGTGAGTGGTGGAGAAGTTTATGGCGGGGAATTTTTTGTGATCGAGTATGGTGTATACCGTCGGATGTTGGCCAATCTGATTGTGCTGTCGCCTTGTTTTCGACTAGTCCCTGTGATGTGATTCAGGCGTTTCAGTAAGGCCCTTAAGCTTAGTATGCCACTACATTGGTTTCATGTGTTGTTGCTTTGCAAGCCTATCTTTTACTTTCTGATAGTGAAGTGCTTAATATTAGTGGAAGGAGGGAAACATATAGGTCACAGTCTCCTACACACAATAGCTATATATGTTATATTGAGATTGATCAATGATGAGCAAAGGGGCAGCTTCTGTCAAGTTGAAATCCCCCGGTGGCTGTGTTACAGGTTACCTAATCATGCCATTTGCGGGATTGGTTGAAGATTCCAGTTGAACTTGAACACATTCCTGGGTTAAGAGCTCTGACGGTACAATAAATTCAATAATGAATTCTGAATCTACTTTATGAAATGTCACTATGCCAGAACCTAAGGAATATTTCTAAGTATTTATATCATACTTGTACTAAATATGCATGTGTGATGTGATCTACGGGTATAGATCCAAGACACAAAGATATTGCCAAGTCCTTAGCTGTCACTCAACAGTAGACAGGAGACTGATAGAAGTCCGGGATGGTTTGGGTAAGTCTTACTGTGTTCCTCACTTAGGAATGGCAGATGAACCAAATACCACATAGATTAAATGTAGATCTAGTTAAGGAATTACTGTACAAGGGCAGTGCTATTTATAGGGGAGGGGAAAACTACTATGGCCATAAACAGAGGTCATAGGAAAGGGGAATGGCTGTCCATAGGGCGAAGGGTTACTAAAGATAAGCATGGGTGAAGGAAGAAGTGATCGCACCAGTATAAGGGTGCGATCTAAAAGAAATTATAGTCTGTAGATAAGAAACAGAGTTTGTACCGAGCTAATGGTAAGGCGTGGATGCGATCACATCCATGCCTCGTCTGTAGGCCATTCCGGCAGGGGTGCTGTCTCCTCCAGGTGTACAGGTGGTGCTTGGACGTTCCACCATCCTGAGACCGCGTCTCCTAGGGGTTCCTCTCCCCAGGTGGCTCCCTCCACTTCTCCGTTCCAGAATTGATGCCTCATGTCTAGATTCCCTCCGTAGGCTGCGGTAGAGATGTTGGCGTTGAGCCAGGGGCAATCCCCTTCATGAGGAAAAGGGGTGGCTCTCCTTGGGTAGTCCACCTGGTGCGTGACAGCATGCATGCATAATATTATCATACAAATGCTTAACAAAATTCATCATTTGATCAAAAATATATTGTTAACACATAGGGTTGATTAAAATTTTGAATTTTTTTGACAATCAAACTCGAAATCAGCCAATCATAATGCATGATCTCGGATATACTTCCTGATTAAAGTTTGCATCTGGATTGTTTGTCCTCATATCGCTAACCAAATTCATCATACAAATTAGGATACAACAGGAAAACATATATATTATTAAATTTTGACTATAACAATACAGCAGATTCAGCTTATTGTTTGACAAAAATGAACTTCAATCAAATTTTAATTTTTAATCTAGATAATTATTTCATTTTGCCATAGGAACATATCCATTAACCCAGGGACAATGTGTTTTCGGATATTCACCCAATATGCTAACCTAACAAACTCGACCGTGCCTCAGGTGAGAACAGCGATACGTTGAGGCTGCTCTTCGGGAGTCGTCTTCGGGAACGTCAACGTCAGCAGGCCATTTTCCATCTTGGCCTTGACGTCGTCCGGCTGTCACCAAGGTCAGCATTCGTGTTTGAAGGCACCGTCATTCGGTAAATAGCTTACCTTGGTCCCAAAAGGGAGCTGCAACGTCCTGGAAAACTTTCCGTAGTGGCGTTCGCGAATCTCGCACCCGCCTTCCTCGCTAGAGTTGGAGGCGGTAGATTCTCCCGACACGGTCAAGCGATTGTGGTGCATGTCAATCGTGACGTCATCGGACGAGAGGCCCGGCAACTCGAACGTCGCTGTGATGCTGTTAGAATCCTTGGACTCGTGCAGATCAAGTCTACAATTGAACAGTGTCAGGAAGGCAGAATGGAGAGGTAAGAAAAAACTAAATACATACCTGGGATGGAACGAATTAAGACGATGCACCTGTGACTTGCCTTGGCGTTGACAAGCTGAGGGGAAGGTATAGAAGATGCGCGTATCGGACGCGTCATCAAAGAGACGGTCGAGTTTAAAAGGGTCGTCGTGGAGCCGGATGAGTGAGGGCATGGCGATTGGTAAAGTGGTAGATGGGTAAGTGTTTCTGATATCAAGTCTGAGAAAGGGCTGGTGCATATCTGCCCGCTTTTATACTGTGGTCTGATGCACTTATTAAAAAACCTCGTTCAGAGAAGATCCTACCTGATAGTTCTATGCATTTCGATCATCATCTTGCTATGTAATGCTTACAAAAATGGTGTTGTAAAAGCCAGAGGAGGCTGTGCAAATACGTACGTTCTACACGACCTTCCATAACGGGAACACACAGGAAGCACCTCGAACTGTGTCGAACTAGCACCATGTAACAAGAGCACCTCAGAACGAGGCTTTCAAGCCTATAAATATGGGCCCTAACGAACAAATCTCCCCTCAGAAATCTTGAAACTGACAAACACTCGACGATCAAATCTCTCTCTCAACACTACCACTCATGTCCTCCTTGATCCGTTTCCACTACGACCCCTTTGCCGGACTTGATAGTCTCTTTAGCGACGCGTTCAATGTGCGCTCCCAGCCAGTCAAATCATCAGCCGATGGTTGCCAACGCGTTCAGTCATTGCGTCCTGATTCTTTCTGACCAAGGTAGGTTTTCACCTTCCCTTTCCTTTGAATTTGCCCTCACCATTTCCTCTCCCAGACTTGACCTGGAGGAATCCAAGGATTCAAACACTGTCATGGCAACTTTTGAGCTACCTGGCTTGACGTCCGACGATGTCACTATCGACGTCCATCAAAACCGCTTGACGGTATCTGGCGAGTCTGCAACGTCTAACGCTAGGGAAGAGGATGGATATGCAGTTCGAGAGCGCCACTACGGCAAGTTCTCCCGAACTTTACGTCTACCGTTCGGAACCAAGGTAAGTAGCACCGGATAAATGTTTGAATCTCTGATGCTGATGTGGTGGGTGCAGCCTGAGGACGTGAATGCCAAGATGGAGAATGGGTTATTGACCGTGACCTTCCCAAGGGAAACTTCCGAGAAACCTCAGCGTATCGCAATCCAGTAGTTGTCTTGATGGAATTGTAGGGGCTTGATGTATGTGCAGTAACAGAGGGATGTATATATACAGTATATGATGCGGTAAAGTTACCTCACAAAGGAGAAAGTTAACTATCTATGCTACTTTGGACACCAAGAGCCTTTCGGGAGATTTCGAGCGGAGCCAGTTTCTACCCTCCTCATTTCGATAATCGACACACTCTGTCCTCTGTGATGATTTCCTAGACAATGGTACCGAGATTCTCTGCCAACCACACCGTATCCCCCGACACTGATGCAAATACAATGCTATGTGGAGAACAGGGACCCCAGAAGTTGCATCGGATCCTGGGTCTCCTACAATGGTAAGCTCCTTTAACGAGCAAAAAAGATCACTCCTCTTGCATTTGAAACCCTCGTAACCGCTGACAGCAAGGGAACGAAGGTGGCTAGAACACCTTCAGTATCTGATTTCCTGGAGGTCAGGATATCTCTGAACACGTACCCGTCAAGCGTGACTTTATGCAAGCAAACGTCTCAAGCGATGACCTTTTTCCAGAGGCGACACGTACCGTCGTCGGGTTGTTGGAAAGATGTAAATAACTTACGGAGCTCCCTAGACGTTCATGATCATACCCAAATACCTCAAAGGACCCATGGCATGATCTTTGAAATGCGTATGGGCTTGACACGGAATCCAAATCCAACTGCGGCCCGTTCGTGCATGTAGTGTGTCAGTGTGTCAAGTGTCATCTTGTTTGAGGACACGCGTTCACAGACCGGATTCCTGGACCTGGAATGGTACACACACTGAGTCGACATCCCCCACCCGTCCGCGATCTGGGTGCATGCTCTAGGAGCGACGTGGCACCGAGGCTCCCGGATGCGCTCGTGTTCTCTCCTTCAATCCCCGGCGGTCCACTTCCTCACATGACATATCTGACATCAGTCGTCACGGGCGATGGACCCCACATGCGTCGTACGCACCATCGCATAACTTGAAAGGTATGTATGACTTGTATCTAGCTCATTCCGGCCCGTATATAGGACCCTACTAGTAAGCTGAGTGTGAGGAGATATGTAGTACCTAGACACAGAGGAGCAGTCGGACGACCTCGATACATCCATGTATGCGCAGGTTTCATAGCAGGTTTGACCTGACCGTCGAACCACCCAGATACCTCGGCGCTAGACAAGTAGCCGGATACACCGGACCGACAAATACAAGAATGGATCATCATACAATGGTTGGATACCTTCGAGTCGTGGAATGTCCAATCAATCGCGCAGTCGAGCCTCTTGTCGGTATGCGAGCCATTTAGTCCAACGCCAACGGCATCATAAAAAGGGATCAAACAAAAAGAAATATATTGTACACCACAAAAAAAAAGTCATTTCACCATCCATCGTTGCCGCTCACAGCTTGCTCCCACCAACCGCTTCGACATACCTCCTCTCCGCCTCTTGGAAATTGATGACGTTCCAAATCGCATTCAAATACTATTCCATTGTCAGTCCAGTTCCTGCTGTTTTTAAAAAAGAGAAAGAAACCAGACGTACATCCACCTTGACGTTCAAATACTGCAAATAAAACGCATGCTCCCAAATATCGACACCGATGATGGGCACATGCGACAACAACGGATCCTGATTCGCCGTCGTCACGATCTCCAACTGTTTCGTCTTGGGATTGTATCCCAACCAGCCCCATCCAGACCCTTGAATCGCCGCCGTCGTCGCGTTGAATTCTTTTTGAAGGTTGTCGACCGAACCAAAGTTGGCGACGATGGCGGCTTTGAGCGGGCCATCGGGGAGGACGCCACCGGTGCCTTTCTGTGCGGCTGCCGAGGGGGCAAGGTTAGCCCAGAAGAGGGAATGGTTGATGTGACCTGTTGGGCGATCGGTGCAGTATCAATAGCGATATCGGTAGGATGCGCGCGATGAAAGAGGCAGCGAGCGGACGTACCACCGCCGTTAAACTTGATCGCTGCCTGAAGTGCGATTCGCTCCTTGGGGCTCGCTGCTGTCGCATAGTTCTTTTCGGCTGCGTTGAGCGCGGTCACGTACGCCTGATGATGTTTCGTATGATGGAGTGTCATGATCTGTTTGGAGATGTAGGGTTCGAGAGCATCGTAGTCGTAGCCGAGAGGAGGAAGCGAATGTTGTTGTTGGGCCATCGTGTGAGGTGGTGGAGATGGGTGGAGAGATGGAAGGGGGGGCCGTTGAGACGCCTTCTTATCTCGGACGATTGCTGATAAATGTCATCATGATCACATCATCCGACGGGTTTCATCGCATCAGATATCGCATTTACTTATATCCAGTCCAGTACAAGGTATACACACATCTACAGACCATCCTCAATATTCAGACAATGGAATCACCTCGCCTAGGATATTCAGCTCATGCACTTACATGGAGAGTAAAAGGACACCCACCAACGTTGGCATACGGACTCTTCTTACGCCCACCCAACAGTTCTATATCCCCACTATCAAAAAAGGAATACCCAGCTGTCCCCGTGATCAGCTCACAAATCCACATCAACACCAAAAAGATCAGACTGACTCATCGCATCACCATCCTCCTCTTCACTCCCCTGTCCATTCACATGAATCGCCCGTCCCGTCTTGGAATCTCTCAGAATGCCTGCATGATCGACAAATGGCGCCGGTCGTTCGTTGGCTTCGAGGTACAGGCTGACCAGGATCCGTTGAACGTCAACCAAGTAGCTTTGCAGCGTGTCTAGGTAACGTCGCGTCTGGAGATGCTTGGACGACGCCACGCTGCACGTGTCACGTGGTCAGCACCATCACTGATAATAGGAACAGGCACGTACATGCTGATCCCATTCTCTTTGATAATGTATCCGATCCCATAGCCATCCGCAGCGACAGGACCAAATCCAAATAAGCGCAACGCGGGGTTACCACAGTTGGACGTGGACAAGATCGAGGTGCTCAGCAAGTGCCAACCCGGATCGGCAAAGATGGACGGCAGCGTTCCTGGGCCATTGTTCGGGACGGGATCATCGGGAAGCGGATCCAAGTTCCCGCTCAGCTGGCGCTGGTAGAGACAATACAGGGCATACAAGTGTCTATCTTGACCGAGACCTTGACTACACTCTTTCGTCAAGGCGACGTGGCGTTCGCATGCCTTGCGCAGCGCAGCAATCTTTTGTCCGTTGGAAGCCTCGGAGAAGAATGTCTGCCAACCTAGTTTGATAACCCGTCACATCCCAACATCGACACACCCACCTTTGTGAACTCGACGCTCTCGGGTTGAACAGTCCGAATCGCCTCCGTCCGCCCATGCAAAAATGCCTTGGTCATGGCAGGCTCATACGTACACTCGGTCCGTCCTATCACTACGTCAACCCACGCTCACGATTCGAATGGAGCAACGCACCATAGAGACCGAAATAGGCCGCTTGAAATGCCATTTGAATAAACGCGTCTGGACTCAATCCATGGCTCGTAATGAAATTCTTGCCATACCCCTTGAACTCGAGTGCTTGACAATCGTTTTGACAAATCAAATCACTCAGCCGTGTCTCTGCGAATCGGATGCCGACGCGAATCTGAGGGGTGAGCGTCCAGATCAACTTGGCGGGGCTCGTATCGTACTTTTCCACGGGAGAGGCGTTCGAATGCGAATTGGTGTGGCCTAGCTTTCCCGTCGTCTTGGGAGGTTTGTAGGATCGGGCGTGTGGGGAGAGTGGGGCGCGGAACAGTGTGGGCGCAGAAGGGTTGATGGAGCGCGCCAAGAGCATCAGACCATCTGTGAACACGTCCGCTGCAAACCTGAGCACAGTGTGACCGTCCACGCCAGTATGCTCAAAGTTGATCCCGGCAGCACCATCCGCACACACGATAATCTGAAGCTATCCGAGCATCAGCAGACATGGGTCATGATGTGCATGCATCCCACCTTGTCGTACCACCTGTTCGTACACGTCCCCACTTGCACGCCCTCCTGTAAATCATATGTCCCACACAAAAAGTTGGCACAGAGCGCTGCCAAGTCTTCCCCGTTCGCATTATGATTATTGTGTTTCTCGTTCCCGGGACTATCGCGCGCAGGCGCAGCGTCGTCGAGACAGACGACAAACAGGGCATCGTCAATGAGTTGCAAACAAGCGGCGTTTGTTCGGTCCTCTGCAAGGGCTTGACGTAATCGGGACCACGTCTTGCGGTTCTCCGTTGTGAGAACGCCGATCGAGGATCGAGCCACCTAGTGTAACAGTCGTAAACATGGCTCGGAACAAAATTAGGAAACGTCCGGACCTCGGTAATGGGTGTTTTGTCCGCGTCTTGGACGATGGCTTGCAGGTTTCGAAGGACCTCTCGTTCGGTCAACAAGGGCCGATTCTCGTCATCGAGGGCATCGAACCAGTCTATCGCACGGGGATCGTCAGGCCGTCAGGTGACAAGGACACGCAACGCAAAATAGACGTACAAAACTGGCCGCGTCGGAGAACGACGATATGACGTGCCGCCGCATGGACGATCATTTTGCATCCCCTCTATCGCCGCACGTACGCCCGATGATCAGGATCATTATCACATGTCACCCACCCTATCACGCACCTGTGTCGGAATCCGAGCCGTTCCAAATAACCGCGTGTATTGATCCATATCGAGCGGACGTCCTCGTACCATATCTGGGTTGAGTATCCCCGCACGGAGGTCGTGGATGAAGCCCAAGGACGAGACGATGAGGGATGCAGCGCGGGGAAGCTGGGAACCGCGATCGGGGGTGGGATCGTTTCTGTCTCATGATAAGATGAGAATCGGGCACGACATGAGGGGACGTACTCGAGGACAAAAAAGGGGTTGAGAGCGAGGACGACCGGGTCGCTGTGAGAGAGGTAGCTCTCGTACCTACATGCGTAGATCGCGATCAGACTCCGTATAGAGCATGCAGGAAATCCCCTACCAAAAGTCCTCGATATAACTAGCACGATCGGCATCAGTTCGTCCCGGTACGTTACACGAACAAGACACACCTCGCGCGTTCTGCCGCCCACTGCGTCAACCTGGCTTGTAACACAGGTCCTTGACCCTCCAAAAAAGACTGGACAGCCCGCGTCGTCGCCACATGCTCCTCGTCGTCTTGGAGTCCTCGTAACGCGTTCAGATAGCGTTGACAAGTTTGTTCGAGCGGTGGGACGGGTAGCTTTGGGAGGACGTCTTGATTGGCAAACGTCGTACCCGCTTTGGGCGGATCGGAGGGGGTGTGAAACTTGGTCGAGGTCATCGAGGGTGGTATGGACAGGATGGCATGGACGGTGTTATTATAGGTAGTGACGTGGATGGATTGGGCGGTGTCCCGCGATGTGCTACCGCTGCGAGTGCGGAGATAATCAAATGGACGGCGACAGTGCGTACATTTGCTCCTCATCGATTATATATCATGCACCATGATTTGTGTGTAGCCTGAGTTGAGTAGTCTGACATCCATCACACAAATGATAAAACTGTCGGAATGAGTATCTCTCCGACCACCTCAAGAAGCTTAGTTTCCGGAATAGAAGCAAACTGATATCCCTGATATCATGTTACATTATATACTTGGCATAAAAATCTTATTGCTTCACCACGTTACAACGAGCAACACCATATACCCGGCCATGACATGGAATATCGGATGCTGAAGCAAGCACATCGGTGACGCGGTAAGTACGACCACAAGCCCGTGGGCGAGACGTACTCGCGTCTTACATGTCGGCGAGGTCTCGGAGACGCGCAAACCGTGAAGCACGCTGGATGTGACGCCGGAATAGTTGGAGGTGGACATCATCGTCGTCAAGAGGCGCGGTTTCTACGTAATGACACGCAATGCGTTCAAAAAAAAAGTGGGGGTGAAGACGCCACGATGAATACATGAAATCGTGACATCCCACACAGCCAAATGGTAGACCAGGGATAGCATTCACCCAGTTCACCGGTCTAATCCTCGTGCCTGTTCTTCAAGTATGAGCGATACATATCAATCATCGAGTCAGACACCCCATCGTGGAAAGCGCTGGAAGAGGGGACTCCATATCCAACAGATCCGTGCAGGACAAACTGGTTGCGAAGAACGTTCTAGTTTCAGCTAGATATTATGGGAGTAAATGTCGACACTGCTAAACGTCGGTGAGGCATGTGCGTGCAAGAAGCATGACATGCTCTGTTGCGCCACCCTTGTCTTGAGGTTCTTCTCTGAGAGCCACAGCGTATAATGGAGCCCGGATGCTTTGAAGGCGTCTTGGAATGCGGCGAGCACTCCCTCGGTCTTCACAACTTCAATTTATCTGCATATACACCTTTTTGAGCATGGACTCGAAGGTTGACACATATGGGGGTGACCATTCTGATGTTGGAGGTCTTGTGCTTAAGGTAGAGTGGATATATTTTCGTTGTGGAGAGCAGGGGAATTGATAGCGAGGATTGGAGGTGGTAGTTAGAGATTAAGATATACTGTTGCTACAAGCGCCTGTCAAAGTTCCGCTTCATCGTCATATATTCTCACGCTTACACACATTGGCTTTCAAGCTGGCTTAGATTCCCTTTTTTGACATTTCTCACCACACGTTTCGGCTTGCAACTGTTCTGAGTGCAGGTATTGAAACACTCATGTGTGGAAGCCGTCGATTTTGGAAGGCCGTGTGTCGATTTTTACCCCAGCGTGGACCATGACATGCGCTTCCCTTTTTTTCTTCCCCCCACTCCCCATACCCTGATTATTTTGTCAAAATCGTCTCCCCTTCAACAACATCCATCACACCGACAATGACAACGAGTTGTGACACGATGCCATGACAACTGGGCACTCACAACCACAATAACAATGATGAGCATGAGGGTAATATCAACAACGACAAGTGTGATGAGTGGTGTGGCCATCACCATAACGTCAATGATGGTGAGTGTGATGGAATGGCATGGCCATTACCATGACAACCACGATGACGATGATGATGACGATGAGGTTGAAGGT
>JBBPJU010000410.1:0-23915 GCA_038088875.1 Austroboletus festivus
GAGTTCTTTGTTGTAGATGTTGTAATTTTGTTCTGTTGGTGATAGGGTACTGGATCTATAGGTGCATGGGTGGAGATCTCCATTCATATCTTTCTGCATCAGTACTCCCCCTGTTCCCACTAGTGAAGCATCAGTCATGATGTAGAATGGTTTTTCCGGATTTGGGATGGAGAGTACAGGTTGCTTCAAAAATTGTTTCTGTAACTCTCTGAAGGCGTTCTTCTTGGGGAGATTCCATGACCATTTCCTCTCCTTTTTGGTTAGTTCGATGAGGGGTTTGGCTTTAGTAGAGAATCTGTCGATAAATTTCCGGTAGAAGTTGCAGAAGCCTAGGAAGGAGCGTACTCCTTTTATGGTAGATGGGAGGTTCCATTCTTTGATGGCCTTTAACTTGGTGGGGTCCATCTCCGTTTGCCCTTCAGAGATGATCATTCCGAGGTATTCAGTGCTTCTGGTGTCGAAGGAGCATTTCTCCAATTTGAGGTAGAGTTTGTATTCCATCATTCTTTCCAGTATCTTCCTGGTCCTTTCATCGTGGATTTCTTGATTTGGGGAGTGAATGAGAAAGTCGTCCATGTATATGATTAGCCATCCCTCGGCTAGATAATTGGCAAAGATGTTGTCTATTAATGCTTGAAAGGTGGCTGGGGAGTTGCAGAGTCCGAAGAACATTACTGTTGGTTCGAACAATCCTAAGGGTGTGATGAAAGTGGCTTTCCATCTATCTTTGGGGACTATTCTAATGTTGTTGTATCCCCACCATATGTCCATTTTGGTGAAGATCTTGGACCCTTTTAGTTTATCGATCAAATCTCCAATGAGTGGAAGTGGATATGCATTTTTAACAGTATGCTCATTGAGATAACGATAATCTTGGCAGGGTCGGAGTTTCCCATCTTTTTTATTGACGAAGAAGAAGGGAGATGCCTGAGGGGATTTGGACACTTGGATTTTTCCACTTTTCAGATGTTTCTCGATGAACTTCCGGCATGCCTCCGTTTGTTCTGGATTTAGGGGGTAGTTTTTGGCTTGTTTGGGCGTAAAGGATGGGAGGAGGTCAATATGGTGATCATAGCTTCTTTTGGAAGGTAGCATCGTAGTGGCTTCTTCTGAAAACACCAATTGGTATTTTCGGAATTTTTCCGGGAGGAGTATTTCGCCTTTCTGTTCTTTTCAGGCGATGTCCGTGGAGATAGTCAGCTTGTGGATTTCCTCCTGATCTGTACAGCATCGGATAAGGACCTCCTCATTTGGTTCCTCTGCCAAGTTGGTAGTGAGGTACTTGATTAGGTACCGTTGTTCCTTCGGGTTTTCACTCCTTTTCCCTCCCTTCAATTCCCTGTGTACCCAATTGATCATTGGGTTGTGTCATGCTAGCCAACTCATTCCTAGGATCATGTCAGTTTTTCCACTTTTGATCACTAGGTAGTCCCTGGTTTCTCTTCTTCCTCCGATGGATGTAGTGAGGGTGGTTTTGTGGGTTATGTATGTCTCCTCTGGTATTGGATGTCCCGTCTGCGTTGACAGTGATTCATCATATCTTTAGTTTGGTGAGGGGAAGTCATAGTTTCCTGGTTATGGATTCATTGATGAAGTAATTGGTTGCTCCACTGTCGACAAGGGCTTTTAGTTCAGTGGTTCCTGGAATTATTTGAACGGGAATGGTGATTGATTTTCATTCTATGGATTGTACATTCCAGGTTGTAGGAGAGTTACACACTGTTTGAGCTCTCCTAACTAAAAACCCTTGGCTCATTCTACGTGGTTCCTGAGTTCTTCTGTGCTTATTTTAGCAACAGTTTCCTCCTCTTCTTCCCCTTGGTAGACCGGGTCTTCGTATACCTCTTTGAGGATCTTAATAACATTTTCTTCTTTTACATCTTTGTCTCCGAGAAGTTTAATGTAGTCAGCTATTGCCGATGATGCGGAGGTGGCAGAGATTTCTTTAGTTTGTTCCTTCTTTTGGAACTTAGTGTGGGAAGATGTTCCTGGTCACGGATGGTTCCTGGTTGAGCACCCTACTTTGTGACAGATGAAGCAGCAATTTTCCTTTATGTGTTTGGCGCGATTGAATGGGGATAGTTTGATGACATCAACATCCATGGTGTTAGGGTCTCATGCTTCAGCCTTGTATCAATTCCCTTTCAGGTCTCGAACTCTTTCAATCTGTCTCATTTGCCTGTGTGTGGCTTCAATCCACTCTTTGAGGGTTTCCGGCTCTTTTATGGCTATGACTTTTTCTGCAATCAATGGGTTGAGGCCTCTGACGAACCATTCCATCAGGGCGGTGTCATCCGTCATCTTAGCTTTTCCGGCATAAAGCTGAAAGTCCTGCTTGTATTCCTGCAACTTCTTGGTTGTAGGGAAGGAGTCTTTATCCTTCTGTTTGAGAGCAGCTAACTTCCTCCTATGGTCCAAGTGGTCCTCCTTGGATGAAAATGCCGCGAGAAATCGTTCTTTGAAGGTTTTCCATCCTTCAGTATCTGGGACCATTCCTGCTTCCCGCTGATTGTAGTATGCTTCCGAGAACATCTTTCCTCTTCCTTTGCTCATCTTATTCAAGGCAGTATTGATCCTGTCTTGATCATAGGTGTAGATATCGTCGTTCATAGAGAAGTAGTTGCTCATGGTCATGATCCATCATGTTGCATCTTCGGATTCTCCAGAGAAGTCTATTGGTAGGCCTGCCCGCTTTTCGGTTGGCTTGGATCTTTCCATCCTCCTAGTAGTTGGAGGTGGATAGGTATCCAGTTCTAATTCCTGTTCTGTTGGGTGCGACGTAGCTGTATTAGGTGGGATAGGAGTTGGAGTCCTGTCAGCTGCAACAGTTTCAGTGTTAAGGCCAGAGGTGTGGGTAGGCTCTCAGAAGGGTGATGATAGGTTCTGGTTGTATGGGGTTGGGGGTTGAGATGATGGCTAGGAGTAGTAGAGCTTCCTCCGATTCGAAGTCTTCTAGACGAATCAGGGATTGGGTGGTTTTGGTAGGAGTTGTCGACGTTTTGTTGTTCTTCTCCCTCTGATGGGAGGTCGGCAGTGGAGTAAATTCTGACAGATCTTCCCTAGTGGGGTCTTTAGGGCCACTAGACTCTTCTTGGTAGAACAAGGAGTGAACTAGGTTCAACTAGATCTTTTGTGATGCAATCTATTGGTATAGATCCAAGACACAAAGATATTGCCAAGTTCAAGCTGTCACTCAATAGTAGACAGGAGACTGATAGAAGTCCGGGATGGTTATGGTAAGTCTTATCGGTGACCTTCGCTTCAGGGGTAACTGTTGAACCAAATACCACGTAGATTAAATGTAGATCTAGTTAGGGAATACAAGTACATAGGCAGCACTATTTATAGGGATAGGGGAAACTACTATGGCCATAAAAGGCGACCACAGGAAGGGGGGGAGGCTATCCGTAGGGCGTAGGGTTACAAGAGATAGGTGTAGGTGAGGGGGATAGAGATCGCACCAGTGTAAGGGTGCAATCAAAAAGAAACTAGAGTTCGAAGATAAGAAAAAGAGTTCGTACCAAGATAGTGGGAAGAACATGGATGCGATTACATCCATGTGGCATCCGTGGCCACTCAGGCGTGGGAGTGGTCTCCTCCAAGTGGATCGGTGGTGCTTGCACATTCCACTATCCTGGGACCGCATCGCCCAATGGCTCCTCTCCCTAGGTAGCTCCCTCAGCTTCTCCGAACCAGAATTGATGGCGCATATCGAGGTTCCCCCTGTAAGCGGCATTGGCGATGTTGGCATTGAGCCAGGGGCGGTCTCCTTCATGAGGAAAAGGAGTGGCTCTCTGTGGGTACTCCACCTGATGTGTGACACTTATCATCAACCACTCTCTTCCCTTCTTTTTACCTTACGGACAACCCTCCCTTTCTATTTTAATTACTTTACACTTCATCATTCATATCCAGTTTGAGCTCTTGATATAGAATGCGGGACGTGAAGTCTGAGGCACTCAGCGATAAGCTGATGGAAGGCTCCGATCTGAGGTCCATACTGTAGGCAAACAGCTAGGACGGATAGGTGGGCAGCGGCGGCCTCATGGTAGAGTATGAGACGGTAGTTCAGGGTCTGCCTGAATAGAACTCTCTCAAGTAAAGGGAGATCATCCACCTTTACAATGTACAGCATAAATCTTCACATAAAGTCACATAGAATTTAGCTAGAGAGCTAACGATAATACAAGGGCGCTTATATATGTAACAATGATAGATGGGAAGACATTCCCATTCGGAAAGCAATTCCGAATGAGGAATGGGTCCAATCCCATTTGGAATTGGAGAATGGAAAGTGTCCAAGTTAGATATAACCTTTAATATATCATGCACTGCCTATGGATAAAAGGGGAAGGGCAGTGTGTGGAACTCCTCCTAATTGAGAAGAGAGTTCTAACTCTATCTCTAAAGTGGACTAATTAGCTCTGCAGAAATAGAAAGGGGTAATATCACATCCGGCTGCTATGTGGAGAAGGTATGGGTGACGTGGTAACTTGCCATAACAGAGATGGAGCTAAGAAGGGGGTCCTAATTGAGAAGAGATAAGTCCATTGGGGAACGGAAGAATCGGGAATAAAGGAAAAGGGGAAATCATAGAAAGGGGAAGGGGTGCTCCATGCGGAGAAGGAACTCGGCGAGTTCCTCGGCATCCCAACTGAACCATTGGGGGTTTCCCGGGGGAACGTTCTCCTGGTTCTCCAGTAAGGGAGGAGATGCATTCCAGATATCGAGGGATTCTCCCCAGGCGAGTCCGCTAGAGAAGTCCTCCCCAATGTCCATCACTTGCTCAGAGGAAAAAAAAGAAAAAGACAGCGCATCCAACTCCTCTGGGTATGGAGTCGGGGGCCTTACCCATTGTTCTGTAACAGCTCTACTCCAACAATATCAATCTCTCCTCTCACGCTGCCATTTTCTTCCACATATATGTCCCTTATCCTCGCCCTGATCAAGGACGTCTTCAATCTCCAGATCCTCCCACTCTCTTATAGGAGACTTGCTTATGCTGCCATTTTGGATGACCCCCAAGGATTGGCCTTATTAGAAGCCAACCTGGAGCTCAGGAAACTGTCCTCCATCATCCTTCTCATTGAAACTTATCACAGCTATGTCTCCACAAGACTCCTGGTCAAAGAAAACCTTGTTGAAAACCTTAGTGAGGTGATCGCAGAAAATCTCCACATGGCTGGGGCTCAAACCCTCAATGCCCTCCACTTCTGCAGGCTGGGATACTTCATCAAACGACTCCCCACCTCAACCTTCTTTGGAAAGATCTATCCCATCTACCTCCAGTTACCCAGAGGTATGGGACAGTGAGGATTTATTGACATTGAACTTGCGAGATAGTTCGCCTTCCTTAATGGCAGCAGTTTCCCATTTGAGACTAAGCCGGATCAATGGATCAGAGGAGAATTGGCAAATAGCGAAGAATG
This sequence comes from Austroboletus festivus, assembly GCA_038088875.1. Classification (NCBI taxonomy): domain Eukaryota; kingdom Fungi; phylum Basidiomycota; class Agaricomycetes; order Boletales; family Boletaceae; genus Austroboletus; species Austroboletus festivus. The sequence goes on from JBBPJU010000410.1 coordinate 5,430, forward strand.
AGAGAATATTCTTCCCCTCCCAGTTCGTATCAATCAACCTCTTATGGAAGTTAAGATCCCAGAAACTCTGGAGAGATCAGAAGGAGAAGTCGACAAGCCCCTGCAGCAGCCAGCACTCCCCACCACCCTATCCCCCCACTCCTTACCCAGACACCCTCAGTGACCTAAGTAACCTCTCTCCACCCAAATCTCCTTCTGCAGAAATGACACCCCATCCTCACCAACCCTCACCAGAAACTACCAATGCTATCAGTGTGGAAGTCCCCATCATCTCCAACCCTCCTGCCCCCACTACATCTGCCCTTACTGCTGACAGGACACCCCTGGTCACCCCCAACATCTCTGCCTCAAGTGCACAGAGGGTGGATCTAACTAGATGGATGATGGATTGAGATGAAGTCAATGAGGTTCATCAACCCTATCGACAGGGTAATATCATGCATCATGTGGACTATCCGCAGAGGGCCACCCCTTTTCCTCATGAGGGGGATCGCCCATGGCTCAACACCAACATTTCCACAGCTGCCTATGGAGGGAATCTGGACATGAGACACCAGTTCTGGAACGGAGAAGCAGAAGGAGCAACATGGGGAGAGGAACCCCTGGGAGACGTTGTCCCAGGATGGTGGAATGTTCAAGCACCACCTTTACACCTGGAGAAGACTGCACCTGCACCAGAGTGGCCCACTGATCCTGCATGGATGTGATTGCATCCATGCCTCTCCAGTATATCGGTACAAACTCTATTTCTTACCTATGGACTATAGTTTCTTTTTGATCGCACCCTTACACTGGTGCAATCTTCTTTTCCTCCACCCATGCCTATCTCTTGTACCCTTTGCCCTACAGACAGCCTTCCCCCCCTTCCTGTGATCTCTATTTATGGTCATAGTAGCTTTCTCCTTCCTCTATAAATAGGCTGCCCATGTACAGTAATTTCTTAACTAGATCTATGTTTAATCTATGTGGTATTTGGTTCAACTGCCATTCCTAAGTGAGGCATGCAGCAAGACTTACCATAACCATCCCAGACTTCTATCAGTCTCCTGTCTACTGAAGAGTGACAGCTAGAACTTGGCAATATCTTTGTGTCTCAGATCTATACCCATAGATTGTGTCACAAGTAGGGCTTATATATGGAGCAGAAAGTATGTATGTAAGAATGTCCAGAACAAAAGGGAAACAGAATACTGAAGGCAGAGTAAAGTCTGTACAGAATGTAAGGGTCATATCCCAGAGCCAAGGGGCTCCGGAACAGCATAAGAATAAGCGAGGAACTAAACTATAAAGGAAAAGCCTAAGCAACGATACCAGGCACTACTATAGCTGGAGCTGTGCTGCAAGCGTGATCGTGGGAAGTCCGTGAGTCCATATGGAAATGGTGAGGTGCATAATAGGGCGACAAGATATGAAGACCGGAGATGGTTGGGGTAGGCCTGGGAGGGGACCAGAGGTACAGATATGACATTTTCTGGCTCTCAGGTGTTTTCTATGGTAGAGTATCCTTTCCACTGCACTAAATAGGATCTGCAGCCTGGGTGACCTCTGTGGTTTATGATACATTTGATTTCATACTCTTCCTCATTATCTATGATCTCAGGGGGAGGGGGAGTTCCAGCGATCCCATATTTGTCATTTTGGACAAATGGGGATAGAAGGGATGCATGGAATATGTTATGGATTTTCCAGTTCAGGGGTAAATCCAATTGGTACATCACCGGAGAGAGCACTTTCATGATAGGAAAGGGTCCTTCCCTTTTTGGACTGAGTTTCTTAGATGGATAGGGGGTTTTAAGGTTTTTATTTGATAGCCACACTTTGTCGCCTTTCTTCCAAGGTTTGAACTTTGGAAAGTTGTGGGAGAATTGTTGGGTGTTGGTGATTGCGGCTAGGGCTTTGTCCCAGGCATTTCCTAATTGTCTGAGGTGGTTTTTGAGGGTGGGGTTAAGAGTTTTTCCTATTGGTGGATAAGCCCTTGGTTTGTATCCCATCATTAGGTGAAATGGAGTTTGTTTGGTTGCAGAGTGCACTGAGGAGTTGTGGTTGAATTCTGCCATAGAGAGTAGTTCACTCCAGAGATCCTGTTGTTCTTGGCAGAATATTCATAGATATGTCTCCAGTTCCTGGTTTACTTATTCCATTTCTCCATTGGTTTGTGGGTGGTATGCCATAGATAGTGTGATGTCATAGTTGAGTAGCCTGGCCAGTTCCTTAGTGAATGTGGATGTGAATTGTGGGCCCCTGTTGGAGATAACCTTTGAGTATAGTCCAAATCAAGGAAACATGTGTTTAAAAAATAAGGTTGCTACCCCTACCATGTCGACCATTTTGGTAGTTGGGATGAAAATTGCCCCCTGGCTAAGTCCATGGTCCACCACAACTAATATAGAGTCTGCTTTTTGGGAGAGGGGTAGATCAGTGATCATATCCATAGATATGGTATGGAAGGGGTGGAGACTGGTGATGGGAATGGAGATTAGGGGTGGGTGCAATGGGTTGTTGATGTTTTTGTTTTGTTGGCATATCAGGCATCCTGCAATGTATTTTCTGACAAAAGTGGAGAGTCCTGGCCACCAGTAGTCACGGGATAGAAGTTGGATGGTTCGGTGTTGTCTCCCATGTCCTCTGGCAGCAGATGAATGGATGGAGTGGACCAGGTCCTTTCTTGTGTTAGGGGGTATATAGAGTTGGTTGCGGAAGTAGAGCTGTCCTTCTTTGTAGGTCCAGTCCAAGGGGTGAGATTTGTTGGGAATGTGGTTTTCCTTGTACATGTGTTATAATGCATCCAGTACTAGTGGATCTTTTTCTGATGAAACCTTGATTTTATTGTGTAAAGCAAGATCAATCTGTCTGACAAATAGTTCATCTGGGAGAAGACGAATTTGGTTGTTGTTATTTTCAAGGTTTGGGTTTGACATCCTTGATAGGGTATCAGCCAGGCCCATTTGAGTTCCAGGAAGGTGATGAAATACTAGGTCGTATTCTTATAGAAATAGTTGCCATCATGCATGTCATCTAGAGAGTTTTTGTACTTCTTTGAAGTATAGGAGGTTTTTGTGATCAGTTAGAAGTGTTACCAGGTGGTGAGTTCTGGTTAGATAGTGTCTCCAGTTGTCTAACACATGTATCACTTCTAGGAGTTCTTTATCATAGATGTTATAATTCTGTTCTGCAGATGATAAGATGCTGGATCTGTATGTACATGGGTGGAGATCTCCATTTGGGTCTTTCTGCATTAATACCCCCCCTGTCCCTACTAGCAAGGTGTCTGTTATTACAAAGAATGGTTTGCTTGGGTCAGGAATAGCTAGTATGGGCTGTTCTAGGAATTGTTTCTGTAATTCTCAGAAGGCATTCTTGATATGGAATGCAGGACATGAAGTCCAAGTCTCTGTGCAATTAGCTGATCAAAGGGGCCAAGGTTTGGTCCGAACCTAAGGCATACCACTAGTATAGATTCCCAGGCAGCAACGGCTTCATGGAAGATAATAAGATGATAGTTCAGGATTTGCCTGATAAGGACTCTCTTGAGGAAAGGTAAACCATCCACCTTTTCAAGGTATAGCATAAACTTCACATAAAGTTGCATAGAATTTAGCTGGAGAGCTAACTATAGTACAAAGGTGCTTATATACTAAATGGGGTAGGTATGGGAATCTACTTCTATAAGGGAAGGTTTCCCAAGTAGAAGTAAGGTTCACTCCCAATTGGGAATGAGAGATGGAAAGCATCCTTCTAGGAATTAGACTTTAATGAATCATGCACTGCCTATGGATAAAAGGAAGGGTGGTGCATGGGAATCTCTCCTAATTGAGGAGAAACTCCAAACCTATTCTCTAAAGTGGATATATGAGTTCGGCGGAAGAAGGAAGAGGTAATACCATATCCGGCTGCTATGTGGAGCAGGTATGGGTGACATGGTGACTTGCCATAACACTAAAGTGAACTGATATATCCTAATGGAGAAAGGTAAGCTCCCTTGGGAGTTGGAAGAAGAGACTAAAGGAAGAAAAGAAATATCAAAGAAAAGAAAATGGCCTTTCTACTCGGAGTAGGAATTCCACTAACTCCTCAGTGTCCCATGTGAACCATTCTGGATTCTCCAGGGGAACATTCTCTTGGTTCTCCAGAAGTGGAGGAGATGCATTCCAGGTGTCTAGGGAGTCTCCCCAGGCAAGTCCACTGGAGAAGTCAGCATTCAGGTCCATTAGCTGCTCTAATGAAGAAAAGGAAAAAGATGGGGCATCCAACTCCTCTGGATATGGAGTAGGAGGTCTCACCCATCATTCCATAACAGTTCTCTTGTAGAGGGCCCCATGACCATTTCTTTTCTTTTTTTGTTAATTCAATAAGGAGTCTGGCTCTAGTGGAGAATCCATTGATGAACTTTCGGTAGAAGTTACAGAATCCTAGAAAGGAGTGTACTCCTTTTATGGTGGTGGGGGGGTTCCATTCTTTGATGGCCTTGAGTTTGGTGGGGTCCATCTCTGTTTGTCCTTCAGAGATGATCATTCCTAGATATTCGGTGTTTTTTGTGTCAAAGGAGTATTTTTCCAGTTTGAGATAGAGTTTGTGCTCCATCATTCTTTCCAACACCTTCTTTGTTCTTTTGTTATGGGTTTTCTGATCCAGGGAGTGGATAAGGAGGTCATCCATGTAGATAATGAGCCATCCCTCAGCTAGGTAATCGGAGAAGATATTATCCATTAATGCTTGGAAGGTAGCTGGGGAGTTACAGAGTCCGAAGAACATTATGGTTGGCTTGAATAATCCCAATGGTGTAATGAAGGTGGCTTTCCATCTGTCCTCTGGTACTATCCAGACATTGTTGTACCCCCATTGTATATCCATTTTGGTGAAGATTTTTGATCCCCTTAATTTGTCGATTAGATCTCTGATAAGCAGTAGTGGATAAGCATTCTTGACTGTATGCTCATTTAGGTACTGGTAGTCTTGGCAGGGTCGGAGTTTTCCATCCTTTTTGTCAATAAAAAAAAAGGGAGAAGCTTGGGGGGATTTAAACGTCTGAATCTTTCCACTTTTAAGATTTTCTTCAATGAATTTTTTGCATGCTTCCATTTGTTCCAGGTTTAGGGGGTAGTTTTTTGCTCATCAGGGTGTAAAGGATGGGAGGAGATCAATATGGTGGTCATAGCTTCTTTTAGGGGGGAGTGTGGTGGTGCTTTCTTCTGAAAACACTTGTTGGTATTGTCAGAATTTGGCAGGTAGTACTATCTCCTCCTTTTGCTCTTTTTGGGCAATATCTGTGGAAATGGTGAGTTTACGGATTTCCTCTTGGTCTGTGCAGCATTGGATAAGTACTTCCTCATTTGGCTCCTCCACTAGATTGGTGGTGAGGTACTTGATCAGGTATTATTGTTTCTCAGGGTTGACACTCCTCTTTCCTCCTTTGAGCTCCCGATATATCCAGTCAATTGTCAGGTTATGTTGTATTAGCCAGTTCATTCTTAGGATCATATCGGATTTTCCACTTTTGATTACCAAGTAGTCCCTGGTTTCCCTTCTTCCTCCAATGGAAGTAGTGATAGTGGCTTTATGGATTATGTCCCCTCCAGTATTAGATGTTCCATCTGTGTTGACGGTGATTCTCCTTAGTTTTAGTTTCGTGAGGGGGAGTCATAGTTTTTGGGCAATAGGTTCATTGATGAAGCAGTTGGTTGCTCCACTGTCAACAAGGGCTTTTAGTTCAGTGGTTCCTGGAAGTATTTGAATGGGGATGGTGATTGATTTTCATTCTATAGATTGTACATTCCAGATCTTAGGAGAGTTACACACTGATTGAGCTCTTTGAGCTAAAAACCCTTGGCTCATTCTACTCGATTCCTGAGTCCTTCTGTGCTTATTTTAGCGACAGTTTCCTCCTCCTCTTCTCCTTGGTAGATGGGTTCTTCATACACCTCTTTGAGGATCTTGATGATGTCTTCTTCTTTTACATCCTTTTCTCCAAGAACTTTGATGTAATCAGTGATAGCCAATGGTGCTAGGGTGGCGGAGATTTCCTTAGTTTGTTCCTTCTTTTGGAACTTAGTGTGGGAAGATGTTCCTGGTCATGGATGGTTCCTGGTTGAACACCCTACTTTGTGACAGATGAAGCAGCGATTTTCCTTTACATGTTTAGTGCAATTGAATGGGGATAATTTGATGACATTGACATCCATTGCATTAGGGTCATGTGCTTCTGCTTTGTATCGATTCCCTTTCAGGTCTCGAACTCTTTCAATCTGTCTCATTTGCCTATGACTGGATTCGATCCAATCTTTAAGGGTTTCCAGTTCTTTTATGGCTATGACTTTTTCCACAATCAATGGATTGAGGCCTCTGATGAACCATTCCATCAGGGCAGTGTCATCCATCATCTTAGCTTTCCCAGCATAAAGCTGGAAGTCCTGCATGTATTCCTGCAACTTCTTCATTGTAGGGAAGGAGTCTTTGTCCTTCTGTTTAAGAGGAGCTAACTTCCTCCTATGGTCCAAGTGGTCCTCCTTGGATGAAAATGTTGCTAGAAATCTTTCTTTGAAGCTTTTCCAGCCTTCTGTATCTGGGACCGTTCCTGCCTCTCACTGATTGTAATAGGCTTCCAAGAACATCTTTCCTCTTCCTTTGCTCATCTTGTTCAAGGCAGTATTGATTCTGTCTTGATCATAGGTGTAGATATCATCATTCATAGAGAAGTAATTGGTCATGGTCATGATCCACCATGTCACATCCTCTCCTTCCCTGGAGAAGTTGTTGCGGAACGCGAGACGTGAAGCCCGAGTTGCTCGGCGATCAGCTGATCGAAGCCCTCGATCTGTGGCCCGTACCTAAGGCACACAGCAAGGATGGATAGATGGGCGGTGGTGGCCTTGTGAAACAGAATGAGGTGGCGGTTCAGGGTCTGCCTGAATAGAACTCTCTCGAGTAAAGGTAAACCGTCCACCTTTACAAGGTACAGCGTAAACCTTCACATAAGATCGCGTAGAATTTAGCTGGAGAGCTAACTAAAGTACATAGGCACTTATATACGTAATTATCTGGGGATGGGAAGATACTCCTAGATTGGATGGTAAGTCCGATTAGGAGTAGGTCCACTTCCTAAATAGAAGTGGAGAATGGAAAGTGTCCTTATTGGAAATAGACTTTAATCAATCATACACTGCCTTGAATGAAAAAGGAAGAGGCAGTGCATGAAACCTATCCCTAATTAAGGGGAAGGTTCAAACCTAATCTCTAAAGCGGATACATTAGGTTCTGCAGAAGAAAGGAAGGGATAACACGGCCTCCGGTCGCTGTGTGGAGAAGGTATGGGTGAGGCAGTGACTTGCCATAACTGAGAGTGAACGTGCATATCCTAGTCGAGAAAGGTGAAAGCCCATCAGGGCGAACTCTAGGTAAAGGGAATAGAGGAAAGAAAAAGAGATAGAAGGAAAAACAGGGAGTAAGCTCCCTCATAGGAAGGGGAAGGGCCATTCAGCCCTGAGGAGGAAGTCCGCTAACTCCTCGGCGTCCCAAGTGAACCACTCAGGGTTCCCTGGTGGAACATTCTCCTGATTCTCCAGCAGAGGAGGGGAGGCATTCCATACCTCCAATGACTCCCCCCATGCTAGCCCGCTAGAGAAATCGTCCTCTAAATCCATCGACTACCCTAAGGGAAGAAAAGAAAAAGACGGCGCCTCCAACTCGTCAGGGTACAGGGTCGGAGACCTCACCCATCGTTCTGTAACACTGGCACCATTTCTACAATGGTCTCCCAGACCGCATCAAAGACGAAATCTCACTTGTTGGCAAACTCCGCACACTCTCCAAACTCTGCCAACTCACCCAAGCTATTGATGCTCACTATTGGGAGTGCAAGTCAGAGGTCAACCACCAGGTGAAACCTTCAAACAACACTCCCAAGGCATCCGAGAAACCCTCCAAACCCACCAGTGGCTCCTCCGGCTCCTTCAAGGAGTCAAAAGGAAAGACTGTCTGCACCTCTACCAACTCTGGAGCATCCGCTCCCCCTAAGCCAGACTTCTTATCCAAGCTAGGCAAGGATGGTAAGCTTACAGTGGCCGAGTGAAAACACTGCTTCGACAACAAACTTTGTATGTTCTGCGGACAGGCAGGACATATGGCAAAAGAGTGTTCAAAGTCGACATCGCATGCTGCCTAGGCCTGCTCCTCCAAGACTGACACTCTGAAAGCCAAAACGGAGGCCTCCTCAGAGGCAAACAAATAGGCCATGACCTCCATGACTCCACATAGAATGGAGGTTGCATTGACTCTTCCCATACACTAAAGGAGATAAGACTTAACATATCTGCTCTCTCAGACCCCTGCTCACTTATACCATCTGTCTCTTTAGTCTCATATGAAATCCCTCCTTTCCATGCATTAGTAGACTCTGGCTCTTCCGACTGTTTTATAGATATGAAATTTGTCAATAATAATGGACTTTCCCCATACTCCATTCCTCCACTTTTACTCCATTTGTTCAACAGAACTTCCAATTTCACAATCACTCAAGCCATCAACCTCTCCATCCACTTTTCTACCAGTGACATCACTCCGATGACATTCTATGTCACCCTGCTTGATGGTCCATGTTCACTTGTCCTAGGACACAACTGGCTCTCCTGCCACAATCTGTTGATTGACTGGGTAATGAGCAGTATCTTGTTCTGGACACCTGAGCACCCCATGTTAGCACCTCCGAGCTCAACCCCACAGTGTGATGCGATCTATGGATATAGATCTAAGACACAAAGATACTGCCAAGTTCCAGCTGTCACTTGACAGTAGATGTTACAATTCATCCCTGGGATATAGCTGAGTGCTACATGGACTACTCTTTTCCTTTGACTTCCCTTATCATTGACCTACCTATCAATTCCTAGATGAGTCCTTTATCTTCCATGTGGATATGCTCCATTTCTTTTGACTCATCTAGCCTTTGTCATTCATGCTTACTTGATCTTCCTTTGTCATAGACATTCCCTTTGATCCAATTACTTGATACATATTTGTCATGGATGAGTCATTCCTTATCTCTTATCTTGGTTCAACCCTTGACCCTTCTGACTCATCCATTCCATTATTATCTCGGTTTATCTGTTTCTCCTGACTTAGCCCCTGATCTCAGATCACCTTCCATTTTCTTGGCTAAATCAGCACTTCTTTGATGTTCTACTATATTCCTGGACATTCTGATGACTTGTCACTCTGACTTATCATCAGTTCCCTTTGCCCTATTTCCTTTCTTGTGCCACACAGCCATCTTCTCTTGATCACTATATATAGTGGCTTCCTTTGTACCATAGTTCCCCATCTTAGACCTCCCTTGCATAATTCCCTATCACCTCTTCCCATGATCCTTTGATATCCCTTGTAACCTCTCCTCCTATGAATCTATTATCTGTTTCACACCCTTCGTCATCTGTCTGACACCCAATGGTCATTTCAATTGGAACCTTTAACCCTTCAAGCGATCTTCCTTGATCGTCATCTCACTAAAGTCCCTGTACCCTGATCATTGGTGATGTACTCCTGTCGTATCTCCATCCGTCCCATCACCAATCCCTCTGCCTACTGATGACTCCTCTCCATTCCGATTTTCCCTGTTGTCTAGTCATCCCCTTGGCAGTACTCTGGCAGTACCTCAGGTCCTGTCTCTTCTATGGCGATATCCATCGCCTTCCCTCAAACCTTGGTGATGTCCTCTTTACCACTTGTCCATCACCATCCCTCTTGTCCATCCCTAGAACTTGCCTTTGCCCTTCCCTTTTCCCTCGCCTTCCGTCTTCGTATAGGGATATAAGGGCTATGCTTGGACTTACCCAGTACAAGTGTAACAGTAGACAGGAGACTGATAGAAGTCCGGGAGGATTTGGGTAAGTCTTTATTGGTGACCTTTGCTTCAGGGGCAACTGTAGAACCAAATACCACATAGATTAAACATAGATCTAGTTAAGGAATTACTGTACAAAGGCAGCACTATTTATAGGGGTGGGGGAACAACTATGACTGTAAATAGAGATCATAGGAAGGGGGAAGGCTGTCCATAGGGTAAAGGGTTATAAGAGATAAGCATGGATGGAGGAAGAGAGGATTGCACTAGTGTAAGGGTGTGATCCAAAAGAAACTATAGTCCAAAGATAAGAAAGAGAGTTCATACCGAGATAATAGAATGGAGTATGGATGTGATCACATCCATGCGTCATCTGTAGGCCACTCTGGAGCAGGTGCAGTCTCCTCCAGGTGGATGGGCGGTGCCTGGACATTCCACCACCCTGGGACTACATCACCCAAAGGCTCCTCTCCCCAAGTAGCTCCCCCTGCTTCTCCAAACCAGAATTGATGTTGCATATCGAGGTTTCCCCCATAGGCAGCAGTAGCAATGTTGGCATTGAGCCAGGGGCGATCTCCTTCATGGGGAAAAGGAGTGGCTCTCTGTGGGTATTCCACATGATGCGTGACATGCAGCCTCCAGAATCTGTTCCTCCAGCTGACCCTGTCCCATCTGATTCACTGCATTTCTCTGATTGCAAAGCACCCCCCATTGCACTTATCAGTGCCCCCACTTTCGCACTTGCCTGTCACCTAGAGGGCTCAATACAGTTCGCTATGACACTCTGTCCTCCAGAGAGTGAACTCTACTCTGCCTCCACTGACCCAGAGCCAGTCAATCTATCCAGTGTCCCACCCGAATATCATGATTTCGCGGACATCTTCAGCAAGAGCAAGGCCTCCAAGCTTGCTCCACATCACGAATTTGATCTGAAGATTGATCTGGAGGAAGGAGCTTCCCCTCCGATAGATACCATCTACTCCCTTTCCACTTCTGAGCTTGAGTCCCTCTGGACATTCCTCGACAAACACCTCTCCATGGGCTTTATCCGCCCTTCTTCCTCTGCTCACACTGCCCCCATACTCTTCATCCGCAAAAAAGACAGATCACTCTGCCTGTGCATGGACTTCCATGGTCTGAATAAGATCATGAAGAAGGACCACTACCTGCTTCCCTGAATCTCCAATCTCCTCAATGCCCCGAGCCATGCCCACATTTACACTAAACTCAATCTCCGGCATGCCTACCATCTTGTCCACATTGCCAATGGAGACAAGTGGAAGACATCCTTCCACACACACTACAGATCATACGAGTGGCTTGTTATGCCTTTTGGACTCACTAACACCCCTGCAGCATTCCAGTGGTTTGTAAATTCTATCTTCTCAGATCTCCTCAATGTTTCCGTCATCGTCTATTTAGATGATATCCTCATCTTCTCCAAGGACTGCATGAAACACAAAGAGCACATTCAGAAAGTGCTCTGACAGCTCCAAAAACACAGACTTTATGCCAAGCCCAAGAAATGCGAATTCCACACCAAGTCCACAGAATACCTCAGTTACCAACTCTCTCCATCCAGTCTTTCCATGTCCCCCAAAAAGGTGAAAGCCATTGTTGATTGGCCTAAACCTTGGAAAGTCTGCGACATCCAGTCATTCTTAGATTTCACTAATTTTTAACATCACTTCATCGCCGACTACTCTGGACTTGTTGTTCTGCTCACCCGCCTCACTCACAAGGGCACTCCGTGGAATTTCGACCAAGCCTATCACTCCACCTTCCAGTGTCTGAAAGACGCTTTCACCTCTGCTCCAATTCTCACCCACTGGGCCCCTAACATGCCCCTAATCATCGAGACTGATGCCTCCGACTATGTGATTGCTGGCATCCTCTCCATGCAATGCCCAGATGACAATATTCACCCAATCACCTACTACTCGCGCACCCTCACTGCCCCGGAACTCAATTACGACACCCACGATAAGGAACTGCTAGCCATCCATAAGTCCTTCTGGACTTGGCGGCACTACCTTGAGGGTTCCAGAACTCCGGTGGACATTGTCACTGACCATAAGAATCTGGAATATTTTGCTACCAGTAAACTCCTCACCTGGCGTCAAGCCTGGTGGTCAGAGTTCCTCTCCCAGTTCAACATGGTCGTCTGTTTCCGCCCTGGACGTTTGGGTGCAAAGCCCGATTCCCTCACTAGATGCTGGGATGTCTATCCAAAAGAGGGGGATAGGGACTATGCTCACGTCAACCCGCAAAACTTCCATCCAATCTTTACTCAAGAGCAGCTCGTGTCATCCCTTAGAGCAACCATTCTAGCAAGTCCAGTCCTCCGGGCCAGTACGTTGTTCGACATCAAATCGCTCCATAGCAATATCTTGTCTGCTCTTCCCTCAGATCCCATCACCTCCATTCACTTGTCTGCCTCTGAGCCATCCAACTTCTGCTGGTGTATTGACACTGAAGGATTCCTGCGCTTAGATGGACACATATATGTCCCCAATGCTGACGACTGTCATGCACCATGTGGACTATCCCAGGAGGGCAACCCCTTTTCCTCATGAAGGGGACTGGCCTTGGCTCAATGCCAACATCTCCACCGCAGCCTATGGAGGGAACTTAGACATGAGACACCAGTTTTGGAATGGAGAGGCGGAAGGAGTGACCTGGGGAGAGGAACCCCTAGGAGATGTCATACCAGGATGGTGAAACATCCAGGCACCACCCTTACACCTGGAGGAGACAACACCGGTGCCCGAGTGGCCCACTAATCCTGCATGGATGTAGTCACATCCATACCCTACCAGGATGTCGGTATGAACCTTATCCCTTATCTATGGACTTCTATTTCTTTTCGATTGCACCTTTACACTGGTGCAATCTCCTATTCCTTCACCTATGCTTATCACTTGTAAACCCTTTGCCCCAAGGACAGCCTTCCTCTTTCCTGTGATCTCTATTTATGGTCATAGTAGTGTCCCTTTCCCCCTATAAATAGGCTGCCTATGTACAGTAACTCCTTAACTAGATCTATATTTAATCTACATGGTATTTGGTTCAACAGTTGCCCCTTAAGCAAAGGTCACCAATAAGACTTACCCAAACCATCCCAGACTTCTATCAGTCTCCTGTCTACTGTTGAGTGACAGCTGGAACTTGGCAAAATCTTTGTGTCTTGGATCTATACCCATAGATCGCATCACAACAACCTGCGCCTCAGAATCCTCTGGTATAAACATGACCATCCACTCTCCGGACACTTCGGACAAAATCAGACTTTAGAACTCATCCGCCGAGAATATACCTGGCCGGGCATCTGGACATTCATCAAGGAGTACATTTCATCTTGTACAGCCTGTGCCCGTGCCAAGGTCCCTAGACACAAGCCTTATGGGCTCTTGAAACAACTTTCTATTCCCAAGAAGCCATAGAACTCAATATCCATGGACTTTGTAGAACAACTCCTGGCTTCCTCCAGACACACTGCTATTCTAGTCATCATGGACAGACTCTCTAAACAGTGCGTTTTCATCCCGACTGATAATAAGGTGACCTCTCCAGAGTTAGCTAAGCTTTTCCTCCTCCACATGTTCTCTAAGCATGGCATTCCATCTTACATCACCTCCAATCAAGGATCAGAGTTTGTCTCCCATTTCTTCTGCTCTCTTGGAAAAGCCCTCAACATCTGCCTCCACTTCACTTCTGGATATCACCCAGAGGGCGACAGACAGACTGAGCAAATGAACCAAATGCTGGAACAGTACCTTCAGATTTACTGCAACTATCAGCAGGACAACTGGTCCAAACTCCTGCCTCTTGTGGAGTTCGTGTATAACAATGCTCTGAATGCTACCACTGGTGTTTCACCATTCTTTGCCAACAAAGGCTATCACCCCAACATCTCTGTCCACCCTGAGCATGATCTGACATCTGCTCGAGCCCAAGAATATTCCATCAACCTTGACTCCCTGCACACTTTCCTCCGTGAAGAGATAGCCGCTGCTCAGCAAAGATATCAAGGACCTGCAGATGCCAAATGAACTCCGTCACTGGACTTCAAAGTCCATGACCAAGTTTTTGTCAAGGCAAAATACTTCCGCTCCACACGCCCCTCAAAGAAACTCTCCAAGAAGAATTTAGGCCCATATGAGATCATTGCTCAAGCAGGTGCCCTCTCCTTCACCCTCCAGCTTCTGGAGAACATGGAGTCCGTACATCCAGTCTTCCATGTCTCCCAGCTGGAACCCACCGTTCAAAACACCATCCCGAATCGTATTCAACCACCTCTGCCTCCAGTTGAGGTTGATGGCAAACCTGAGTATGAAATATCTGAAATTCTTGATTTTAAAATAGACAAAAGATAAAGGAACTGCAAACTCCTGTACCTAGTATGCTGGTCAGGATATGAGGGAACTGATGAAGAGACTTCTTGGTTATTAGCGACAGAATTAGGCCACACATCAGAACTCATCTCTGACTTCCACCTCCAGTATCCAGAGAAGCCCAGTCCTCACACAAGTTGACCACCAAGTTTCGGTGCATTGGTCAAATGAAGAAATAACTATCTCTAACTAAATCATCCCCTCAATGCCTTTCTCTTCCACACCTTCTCCTGTTCCTTCCTCCTCGCATTTCTCCATTTCCTCCAACTCCTCTGACTCCTCCTCCGACTTGTCATCATTCTCATTGTTTGGGTACACCTCTACCATCTTCAGTTCCACCATCTGGGACATTAGGAGTGCCAAGCGATCAAGTCGCTTCTTGATTGTGTCCCAGTGATCCCTGATTGCTTCTGCGATTATCTGTGCACACTCCCTCAGCTCCAACACACGCCCCTCCACCTCTCCAGTCTTAACCTTCTTCCAAGGTTTCTCCACCTCATCTCCACCATTCCCTGCCTCTGCTTCCTCTCCATCAATGGCTCTCCAGACCGCTCACACTTCGCCTTTGCATCCCAGAGCATGTTGTCGTCATCAGGATCCTCCACCAGATGTTCTTCTGACCATGTGTTGATATCGGAGAATTCGGACATGGTGGTTTAGTGTTAAGAAGCTGACAATGCGACTTGTCAGACCTTTATAGGCATTCCATACTCTGCCTCTTACTCCACTCATTCAACAGTGTCACATGATCCTCAAAGGCCTTCAGGAGTTTAGGCCTAAGAGGGGGATACTGTCATATCCAGTGCAACTCCGCCACTCCAGTACAACTCCTTAGCACCTCTGATGCAATTTCCTTCTTACCTTGTAGATATTTGACTCAGACTTGAATAGCATTATTCTCTATATCTCATCATTATGTTTTCCTAGTCACCTTTGATTACTTACATTTCTGGTTATCTCTAGTATCTGTACCAATGATTGCTAAGAGGCATTGCCTCAAGGCAATGCTCTGGTACAACTCCACCTCTGACTCCACAGTCATTAGTAATCTGTTCCTCCATACTATATAAACTCTGTACTTTAGTTGTACATACTTCAGTTTGAATATCGACATAAACAACTCAGACTTCCTTCTCTCTGATCCTCCAAGTTATTGAGCGACTTCACTCCAACACCCTCTGTCCTCCGACCCTCCACTTTGAAATTCAGGACAACAGGATCCCTTGTAAGGGCGCACCACATACAGTGAAGCCAAGTCCCACTTGACCTCCCCCAAACTCCAGCACTCCATGAAACTCTGGAGGTCCTTCACCTGTCTAGTTTTAACAAAGGGTGCACCACATAAGGTAAAGCCAAGTCCTGTTTGACCACCCATAATTCTGGACCTCTGAAGTTACCATCAGAGTACATTATAGCTAGTTTAACAACTATAAAAGGAAATGAAGCAGAGTAATAACAGAGTGGTATGGAATAGAATAGAAATGGAACAGAGTAAGAAAGAAGTGAAATAAGAGAGGAAATGGATCAGAGTTGATCTAGAAAGTTAAAGTAGAACTTGATAAAATTTGAAATATAACAGTTTACCCAACTGATAAGGCATCTAGTTAAATGCTGCTGTTTACTCAGAGAATACCTGGCAAAAGCTTTGTTATCACTTGAGATATTCCTTTATTTTTATTTTATTTATTTTCATTTTTTTTGTTTTTTATAGCCTTATCATTATTTTTTTCCATAGTCTTATCAATATCTTATTTTATTCTAATCTTATTAAGCCTTTTATTCATTTACCATTACTTTGGATTATACTGCCTTTTTTCTTTTGATCAAGATAGTGTATTATTTATTCTTTTTATTTTCCCTTATCACACTACCTTCATACTTATCAATTATAATAGTATTTTGATATATATGTAAGTAGAACTCCCTATTTACACCATTCTCTAGCTTTATCTACACAAATATAGTATATAATTCTGTCTCTTTAGAATTAAAGGAACTCTATAGTAATCTATTCTATATCATTCTCTCTCAAAATCCTCTATTCAGGTCAAAATCTTAATACTTTTCTGGACCTGGACAACTCCTCAGCAAGAGTATCTTTATCCTAGTTTCCTTTTATGGCAGTGCAAGATGGATTATATACTCTTATATTCCATAACAGATACTGCCTTAGCAGAACTCTCTTGAGAAAGGAGAGCTAACCCATCTTTTAAAATATGCTATTACTTCATGAAACACTCTAAAAACAAATAAAGCTACAGATAGTACACTCCAATGTGTATTCAGGTTTCAATATATAGTACAGGTGACAGTATACTAGTCATACCAGGATTTTGCTTAAAGGAAATCTTTAAGACTTCAGAACTGGAAAGCCAGCTCTGCAATCTTAAGGATTTATATGCTATCTATGTATTTGTACATGTTTGGTTTCTACTAAATAGAGAACCAATAGAATATGGTCCTAAATTACAAATAGAAGGCAATGCTGTTATGGAACGATGGGTGAGGCCTCCGACTCCATACCCCGACGAGTTGGAAGCACTGTCTTTTTCTTTCTTTCCTATGGAGCAACCTATGGACTTAGATGAGGACTTTTCTAGCGGGTTAGCGTGGGGAGAGTCATTAGAGATATGGAACACATCTCCTCCTTTACCAGAGAATCAGGAGAACATTCCACCAGGGAACCCCGAGTGGTTTACTTGGGATGCCAAGGAGCTTGCTGACTTCCTCCTTAGGGCCGAATGCCCCTTCCCGTTTCTATGAGGGAGCTCTCTCCCTGTTTTTCTTTTTTTTCTAATTCTTCACTATTTTATCTAGACTTTGCCCTGACAGGCCCTTACCTTTCTTGACTAGGATACACTTTCTCATTCTCAGTTACGGCAAGTCATCACCTCACCCATACCTACTCCACACAGCATCTGGAGGCAATATTACCCCTTCCTTCCTCTGCCGAGGTTGACGTATCCGCTTTAGAGATTAGGTTTGAACCTTCTCCTCAATTAGGAGTGGGTTCCGTGCACTGCCCTTCCTTTTCTATTCAAGGCAGTGCATGATTAATTAAAGGTTATTCTAATCCAGGACGCTTTCCATTCTTCACTCCCAGTTGGGAAGTGGACCCACTCCTAATCGGATTGCCCATCCAATCTAGGAGTGTATTCCCATCACCAGTAATTATGTATATAAGCGCCCTTGTACGATAGATAGCTCTCTAGCTAAATTCTACGCGACCTTACGTGAAGGTTTATGCTGTATCTTGTAAAGGTGGACGGTTTACCTTTACTCGAGAGAGTTCTATTCAGGCAGACCCTGAATCACCGCCTCATCCTGTTTCACGAGGCCACCGCCGCCTGTCTATCCGTCCTTGCCGTGTGCCTTAGATACAGGCTGCAGATTGAGAGCTTCAATCAGCTGATCGCCGAGCGACTCGGACTTCACATCTTGTGTTCTGCAACAATGCACACAGTCAAGTGTGGCAGCCAATAGAATAAAAGAGAAATAGATTTATATTATAAAAGCTATGCTATAAGAGATAGCTCAAGTCATAAGAAGTATGGCACTGCCATGGAATGGAAAAGAAGCATGTGGAAATTAAATAAGCATATTTCTGAAATATAGAAGAAATAAAAATTTAAAAAATGAGAAAAACATGTGTTTTTATCCCCTTATGGATAAGAAGTCTGAAAGTGAAGAGGGGAAGACATAGAGTGGTCAGGTTTACCCAAATAATATATAAGAAAAGTAATCAATACTTCTATGAAATAAATATAGCAATATGCTATATATATAAGGTATAGACATGCATTTGCTGCATGTTTTAGGGTTTATGAAGATCTTGCAAAGATTCTTTAATGTCTAGTTTTCCATAAATAGTAAGTACTTCCCATAAATGTGAAAAAGTACTAAGTTCAATAGGATAGAGATTGGCTAGCAACTCTTTTAATATTCTATAGTAGACTTTAAGATGTTTTCAATAAGTTATTATGCAGATTACATGACTGAGCATATAACTAGTGTTATAATATTATAAGCACATAATCTAGAAGTTATATAATCATAAAAAGAGTCAAATTAAATCAAGTTATAACACTTTATATAAAATTATATAGAATTTAGCTAAAAAAGTATAATAGCCTTTTATACTAAATAGAGTTAGCTTAGTAAGCATAACCCTTCTGGAAAGTGGAAGGACTATCATAATGTGATAAAATCATAAAAAAAGTATCTATTTATATAAAGTATCTATAAGTAAAAAGAAAATCT
>JBBPJU010000411.1:0-23896 GCA_038088875.1 Austroboletus festivus
CTTTTCCTTGATACTCTTTACTATGACTTACTTGTATCATTTCCTAGATGAGTCCTTTACCTTCCATGCAGATATGCTCCATTTCCCTTGACTCACCTAGTCCTTTGTCATATATGTTTACCTGATTTCTCTTTGTCACAGACAATCTCTTTTGATCTGATTACTCAATGTATATTTGTCATGGATAAGTCATTCCTTATCCCTTATCTTGGTTCAACCCTTGACCCTTCTGACTCATCCATTCTACCATTTATTCTGGCTTATCTGTTCTTCCTGCTTATCAGTGACTCAGCCCCTTGATCTCAGATCGCCTTCCATTCTTCTGGCTGAGTCAGCATTTCTTTGACATTCCATCATATTTCTAGACATTCTGATAACTTGTCATTCTGACTCATCATCAGTACCCTTTACCCTGTTCCCTTTCTTGTATTGCACAGCTGCTTCCCCTGACCTCTATATATAGTGGCTCTCTCTATATAGTAGATCCCCATCTTAGACCTCCCTTCATAATTCCCTATTAACTCTATGATCTCTTGACACCTCCTATACCCTCTACTTCTATAAATCTATCATCTGCCGTGCATCTTTTGTCATCTGCCTGACATCCTATGATCATTTCAACTAGAACCTTTAACCCTTTAGCAAGTCTCTTTGATCATCATTTTGCTGAAGCTCTCTCTCTCTACTATTGGTAATGTTCCTCTGTTGTACCTCCATCTGTCCCATCACCAACCCCTCTATCCACTGATGGCCCTCTTTCATCCCGACTCCCTACTGTCTAGTCATCATTCACCAGTACTCTGATAGTACTCTCTGTCTTATCAGTCCCATGGTGATATCCATCACTCTTCCTTGATCTTTGGTGATGTTCTCCTTATCACTCGTCCATCACCATTCCTCCCTGCACCTGTTCCTAGAACTTACCTTGCCCTTCCCATCTTCCCTTGCTTGTGTTCTCAGTATAGGAATATAAGGGCTACACTTGGACCTACCTGGTACAAGTGTAACACATGTTGCATATCAGTAGGGGTGATGAGAGATAGATGTCCACCAGTGGCTTTAGGAAGGTTGGGAAGGTGTTTGGAGTAAATTCTACTGATGGTAGAGTGGCAGAATCCAGTAGAATGAGAAATCTGACAAGTGGATTGGTGCATTTCCAGAAGAGAAACAATATTGGCAATTTGATCAGCAGAAAGAGATTTCATGATAATGGTGGTTGAAAAAGAAGTGGTATTTTGGTTTATTTGTATAATAATCAACTGTTTATGCATCACATGACCTCTTGCTTAAGTAATATTATTCCAGAAGATACTGGTTTTATATTTCTCTATGTTAGCAACAAAACTGTTGCAATGAGTAATCTTGTTTAATTAATGTATATTGTGGGAACCGTTGATCCAAATCACATGACCTTAGAGGCAACGTTGTAGCCAAGGGTATGTACAATATTTATCTCCACCAAACCAAAGCATAATTTGTTCATGTGTTTGCAGTGTGCTTCACGCACTGTGTTAGGGTTAAGCATTGCAATGGTTTTGTTGCTCATTGTATGAGAACCTTAAGAGATATATTTTTTGGATGACTCAAAGACTAGTACAGCAGATGTAAATGATATATCTCTTGGGCAATCTGTAGTTTGATTGACAATATATAAAAAAACCACAAAAAAAAATAAAACATTAAAATTTGTTCAAAATGTACACACTATAGAGGAGTTGACCTCGAAGCATCAGATTTCAAGTCCATGAAATGGCAGTGCACATAACCAATATAGTAAGGTAGCTTGCTAATCCCCTATACATTAAAGTATATGTAAAAGAGATGTATCATTCAGATTCCTCAAAGACTACAGTACAGCACATGGATGGTTTGTAGTTTGATTGACAATATGAGAAAAAAAAAAATTGGCATTTCTTGAGCAACCCAAAAGAATTGCCTTAGAGGAGTAGACCTCGAAGCCTCACAGATTTCAAGTCGGTGAAACAGCAATGCACGAAACCATTATGGCAACTTGCCATAAGTTAGAACGCGTCCGGACGCGTTCGTGTAGGCCATCCAATCGGCGAACCGGAACGCGACTTGGCGTTCGGTTCTCCCCAAAGTGTGAACCGGAACCAGAACGTGCGTTCGGTTCGGGAAAAGTCCGGTTCGGGAAAAGTCCGGTTCGAGAAAAGTCCGGTTCAACCGACTTTCAGGACCAAACCGCTCCATCACTACAGTGGGAGCGCAAGAGGCTTCAAGAAATTATGAAACGGGGAATTTCAATTGCGTCATGACGCTTCAACTTCAGGTACCAGCGACTCCCGCCGACCGGAGGTTAGTTTGAATTTGTTGTCTGTGTGATACTGTGGCTCAACGCATCAATACTTTCGGGTCATTCTGGATGTCCGACTTCCCATCATGATATTGTAGCCACTCGAACACGGGACTCTGCTGACCTGCTAATTGCGCTTCTGTGGCTGTTGCTTAAGTGTACGTGTACTTTTTCACTGTTCCAATCCACTTCCGAGCTTTAACCATAGTCCTACGTGGACCCTATCCATGACCTTCAAAATTTCCCCGCTGTTCCATATTCTCACTCTCCTTTCCCTCTTCTTCCACTCGACTAGTGCCTCGCTTCAAAACGTGACGGTCGACGATGCAGCCTTGACCGGGCCCTCGATACCGCAGTACTTGCCTAACTACACGGCATGGAACATCGTCTATAATAACAACTGTACTAAATGCGTTATTCAACCTGATGCTTCCCAGGCATACGACAACACATGGCATGACGTCGATTATATTGCCGGTGGTGGTGTAACACCATTCATCGAATTTTTTTTTACAGGTGCGTCTTTCCTATCGTTCCCTTTTCCATAAAAAGAGCTCATGGGCCCCTGATGACCACAATCGGGCGACTTATTTGGTGTGCACTGTGCTTGCAGGAAACGGGCTATATGTGTTCTTCATCATTGCAAACAATGTTATCAATGGCGCGACAACCACGGAGGTCAACTTTGTATTGGACGGTGTGCTCTCTGATACGTATTCGCACAAGCCGGGGGCAACCACAGACTACGATTACAATGTGCTCGTATATTCTAACGGGTTGTTGGATTATGGTGCGCACAACATGGTGATCATGCCTGTCAACACTCCGTATGCTACCGTGATTCTATTCGACTACCTGATTTATACGTGTGTCCCTTTCCCGTCCTGAAAGGAACTTTGTATGCTCATTATCGAATGCATTATTAGCACAAATACGACAACGACAACCAGTGCTTCCTCAGGAACCGCCACAACTTCGTTGATCTTATCCACCCCGACTGTAACAACGTTGACACTATCAGTTAAGTTATCTAGACTAAATATCGGCGCCATCGTTGGTGGTACGGTTGGCGGCATCGCTATCATTTCGCTCGTGGTCGCATCGCTGTTGTTCCGCACGCGAAATATGTCTTTACCCCGCGGAGCTATCCCCGCGGAACCGTTCGTGTTCGCTCGCGAAGTCGGTTCAGGCACTGATGTCAGTTCAGTGGGAATCACCATACCCAAGGTACGTGCCAGAATGCTAGGATCTCACCTGTGTTCTCATAAGGCCTTTATACTACCTGTCAATTTTGATACGCCATACGTGCAAATTAGCCCGCAAAGAAAAGTAAACGAGGAAAAGAATCGAAGCCGTCATCGATTCCGCAACCACCCATTATCCAACATTCCTCATCCTTGTCTGCATCCTCCACTTTTCCTCGTAGTGCTTCACCAGTACCAAACGCTGGGGGCTCTGGTTTACTTGAGCAGGTTGGACTTCTACGGGATGAAATAACACGTCTTCGCAATTTGCATGAATCCCTTGCACCCAGTCTGCGATCTGAAGCACCTCCTAGGTATTTATAATGCCACAAGCGGTTCATATGCCAAGATTATAGAGGAATAATAAGTTACACTGCTTCGAAGGCCGGAGGTGGATGGTCTCTGTAATAGGTCCATGGTTACCAGATCGTGTCTTATTTGGTTGACTTCAGGGTCTCGACTGATAAATGGTTGCATGAATATATGTTTTGTTCTTCATGGCTGTGCTTCTTGTCAAAATCCACTGACACCTCAAACAGCATCGGAAAAGATCAAGTAACATAGTCGCTTTATACGCGAAAACAGATTGCGCCTAGACTCGAGCCCAAGTCATTGCAACAAAATAATTACAACTTCCGAATTTGTACTTGCATTTGTCTACTAAACTTAGTCTCATAAACAATAGCAAAATAATATAATTGTATCAAGGCAGCCCATATTGGTAAATATGTCTGAGCAACAGAAATCTAGCATGTGCTCAAAGTGTATAAGAGTTTGTTTGTATCACATAGACATGACATTTATGACACCAGAACTAGGCCACTATGTATCAAGATATACACATTGCAGATGTCAAAATGTATTAAAATATTAAGTGGTAACATATTTTAGACATATTTTTGCTATGTGGTTGGATGTGATGTATTTACATACCACTGATAACAGAGTCTCAGTCACATGAAGTATTATATTTTCTCTATATCCAAAAATATGATTGATGCACCTATTTAGTTATTATTTCAAATATATTGTTAACTTTGTATGACCAATATATCTATTTTCCCAGGCACAATATGTTCCTACATAATTATCCACTCAGTTAATTAGACTTTTCTGGCCATGTTTGAGGTGTGACTCACACCTCAAATACAGTTAGACAAGTCCAGCCAACTTACCCAATAATTATTTAAGAAAAGATTGTGCCTTGTAAACATTCTAAGATAGGCATGCAAACTTTAAATTATATTTTGAGTATTTATCAAATATGTATGCTTTTAATATTTGTATACATGGGGTGGATATTTCAGAATGTACTGTATGACTCAAACTTTGTCAACATAGCAATGTTGCAGCCCCATATCTAACTTCATTTTCAAAATATGCCTCAAAATTGTTATAATAAAACATTTAAACACATTTACCACATATTTTTACTTAAAAAAGGAAGCACATACATATGCAGAATCTGTATATAGTTTGTGCTAACTACTGAGATTGAGAATGTGGGCAACTCATTTTTACAACAATTTCAGAATATATTCAATGGTCTATAAGTATAACTTATTTCAATACTGAGGTAAACTAGGTCAATGAAACATACTTACAATCCACTTAGTGGTCCACTGAGGGGGGCACTCAACTGTTAGTAGTACATGTCAAAATATACTAGACTGGGGGCTAGTAAGAAAGTCTCAGCTGAAGTCTAATGAGACTGATATTTAACTGTACCTAGCAAAGTGTCTACAAGTACATTAGCTAGGTAGATAACTATATAGGAAAAGCCCTTATCTTAGCTGAAGTCTAATAAGACTGGTATTCAACTGACACCTCAAATACGGCCAGCTAACAGACCCAATAATTATTTAAGAACAGATTGCACCTCATAAACATTCCAAGATAAGTGTGCAAACTTTAAATCATATTTTGAGTATCTATCAAATATGTATGCTTTTAATATTCATGTACATAGGGTGGATGTTTCAGAATGCATGACCCAAACTTTGTTGACATAGCAATGTTGCAGCCCTATATTTAACTCCATCCTCAAAATATACTTTAAAACTGTTGCAATGAAATATTTAAATACATCTACTGCATATTTTTACTTAAAAAAGGTAGCACATAGGTAGATTCTGTACATAATTTGTGCTAACTACTGAGATTGAGAAAGTGGGTCACTTATTTTTGCAACAATTTCAGAATATGTTCAATGATCTGCAAGTATGACTTATTTCAATATCAAGGTAAACTAGGTCAATAAAACATACTTACAGCCCACTCAACAGTCCACTCAGCAGCCCACTAAGGGGGGCACTCAACCATTAGTAATATATTACTCGCAATAAGAGAAATTATAAGGTTCCTAGAAAAAGCAGTGAGTCAAAGTGCATTTAATCAGGTGAAGCCTTACCAATATGGGCAAAGAAACATCTTCCTGTGCATCGAGCAGTGTGCAAGCCCCAGAAGTTAGCGTTTTGAACCACTCATCATTATACCAATTGCAAGGAAGGCCAGGGATTGCATTTGAGTTTTTACTTTTCCTATGTGGCTTGAAAAAATGATGCAAAGATGAATTTTCAACTTGTGACACCAGATTTGCTTCCTGCTGTTACAATGGCACTTTTCCAAGCCTTCACTTTCCATATTTATCAAGATACTCTCACGGTCATGTGCTAGTCACATGCTTATGACATCAGTCACATGCACAATCATGAGATCTTTACGACTATTTAACATCAAGTCTTACTCTAAGCACTATGGATTGCTAGTCAATCCTTAATACTCAAGACTTAGTATTTTTCCACATTCATGGGAAATACTTACCATATTTATCCATTAGAAGGGGGATCCCTTTAACAACCCCAATTATGCATAACATGTGTTGACCACATGTTTACCTCACCTATGCCTCATGTGTGCAGCATGCTGCCACATCCTTTTTACAGAAGCATTGATTGCTTCTTGCCTCATTGAAGATGTATGTTAAATATGCACCAACCTCAAGTATTTAATTACTGCAGGCTTCTCTTCTAGAAGTTCTTATCTATACCTGCTGGTAAACATATGCTTTTCATTTCCTTTATATTTCATATTCAGGATCTAATCCTATTGGTGGATATGATCCATCTTATCTATGACTCACCTTGACTCTAGATGGGTGCAGGGTATATGCATTGCCTTGCACTGGTATGCACAGGCCCCATTTGATATTTATTATCAAACCCTTATGATTAGCTGCCACAAGTGATGCCACTTTCATTTCTTTTTATTATATTGATATATCTTAAGATTCATAGGTATTTATGAATATCTTAATACTTTAGAATATTCCTATTGGTTTTTCCTGTTTAGGCTAGACCAAACATGTACATACAGTAGGATAGTATATAAAGCCCAGGAAGCAGCACTGGTATCCCCAGTTCTGTTCTCTTGGAGTTTTCCCTCTAAGAGTCTACTAAGAAGCTGGCCTAGAAGTTAGGCATAAAGAACTCCTTCCCTTTAATCCCTATAGTGCTGGTCACTGATAGTGGCTCTGGTTGGTTGGTTAAAGATACAACTCTTTTAGGTTGTTTCACCTGCCAAGCAGGCTCATACGACTCAACTGCTTGGAATAAGTTAGAGATACTGGGGTTAATCCAAGGGATTTCTATGTGTCTTACAACCTTCAGGTAGACCCCTCCAACAGTATCAGTTTCATTGCTGCTCATACCTTCCACGTTAAGTACATCAATGATTTTTGCAATCTTGTCCCAGGTCTTATTATCCCTGGATCGATTGTCCTTGATTATTTTTAGTTGTCTAGCTAAGGTCTAGATAGCATACAAGTTACAACAGAAATACAAAGAATCAAATATGAGGGGCATACTGTCATATCCGTACCTCCGGTCCCCTCCCGGGCCACTCCGACCATTTCTGGTCTCCTATCCCATCGCCCTATTATGCCCCTCACCATTCCTGCACAGACTCACAGACTTCCCACGATCACGCTTGCAGCACAGCTCCGGCTATAGGTAGTGCCCGGTATTATCGCTTAGGCTTCTCTTTTATAGTTTAGTCTTTCGCTTACTCTTATGCTGTTCCAGAGCCCCTTGGCCCTGGGATATGACCCTTACTTTCTTGCACAGATTTTACTCTGCCTTCGGTATTATGTTTCCCTTTTGTTCTGGACATCCTTACATACATACTTTCCGCTCTGTATATAAACTCTGCTACCTCCTGTATGTTTCCTTAGTTTGTATATCGAATTCGTCCACCCTCCTGTTCGCTCGTCCGAGCATCTCTGTTCTCATCTCTGATCTACGATCCCCGAGGACAGGCTTGTCAAGAGCGCGACACATAAGTCCTGTGCTAAAGTCCTCAAACCATCCGTCTTCTTAAGTATCTCCGTTCCAATCTCCATCCGGACTTTGGTCCACCTCTGCCCTAATCCCCTTTGCAATCACCCTTTAGCCCTGGAACTCCTCGGAGAACGATCCGGAGGATCGGGATTTGACACATACCCCATGTTTTCGAGCAGTCATCCAGTCATTCTTAAGTCGCTTTGTCTGTACTGCAGAAAGCCATGTTGTTGCTTGCGCATGTTCTTCACTTGGCTGGGAGGCAATCACTAACTGCTCACAATACACTTTGTAGGTATGCCCAAGCTTCTGGAAGCAGATCTTCTCCAGTGCTGGAAGACTCATTTTATTTCAGTTGAAAGTGATGGTAGAGTAAAGTCCCACCTTGAGCATGTCTTGAAAATTGACAGCCAGTAACTGGATAACTTCTTTATTCCAGGATGAGATCTTCAATGGGGAGCTAGTTCAGTCCAGCAGAGGAGTATCAATATTTGGAGTAGAGGAGCCATTCTAATTGAATGACTGAACTGCAGTCATGAGTGCAGAAGCAGGAAGCTGTGAGGGCTGCCATAGTTTAGAGGATTGAATCATGATGCCTTTGTTTTCCAGATATTTCTGAAAAGCATTCTAAAAAAAAATGGTGAGAAGAGAGAAAAGAGAGTAATGAGCTATATACATGCAGGTAGTTTTAATGGCCATGTGGCCCAGGTTTTCTTCTACATACATGAATCATCATTGGGCTCTTGTCACTTTCATCATCTCCTTCATCCCCTTCAATACCATCCGATGTATTGCTGCACCTCTTGAAAGGATGGGTTTGATGCTAAGAAGCAAAAGCTTCAATATGGGAGTTGATAAAGTCTGTTAACTGAAGAACACAACCATCAACTATGCCTTGAATAGTGGGCTCAATAATGCGCCCATTAAGACACTGCAAAATGATATCATCAATTACACTCTCCACACCTGGAGTAGGTCTGATCAGGGATGGATTAGCACTTGGAGGGGGAATGGATCTCACTGAGGATGATGATAAGGATGCATTGAAAGGTGGATTTGATGGATAGGGCATGGGTGTCAAATTGGAAGGAATAGAAGGGTAGGAAATGGGTGGACAATGATCCCTATTCATGGGAGATCTGATTGAGAGATTGGGAGGTGCAGCTCTGGAATTGGACAACATTGAAGAGGGGATGAAAATGGGCTGACAATGATCCACTTCCATGGACTCACTTGCCCTAATAAGTGAATTCGGAATGACCACACCTATGGAGCCATTTGTGCCAGTCAGAGAGGGGACAAGGGCAGGTAGGCATCTACATCCATAGTGGCAGTTATGATGCAGGCTGCTGGGTCAGGGATAAGATCATTATAAATCAAAGGCAGAGGACTTGGCATATTGGAAATATCAGGCACTAGGGCAGATGGGGTATCTATGGTATGGGAAGTATTTGATACTGGGGAAAAGGAAGACATGCACAAGCTGGTTGAAGCAGAAGGGTCCATTTGGGTATCTATAATATTGTGGATATTGGAGACTGGGACAAACAGAGCATAAGAGGTCACAGTAGAGGTATTGGATCAACTTTGTAACAAAGCATTGTCATTAGCCATTGCATCAGCAAGTGCTTGTGCAATTAGTATTTTACCTGTCTGCCCATTATAACTCACTGCTGAACCATCTTTGGATGAAGGGTGGAATGCTATGGCAGTTGTATATGATGAGCCATTGTCATTACTTTCTCCACTCTATGTACACAAGTTAGTTCTATTTCACTGAGATAGTGCTGGAACCAGCACATACATTGGAAGGTGATGTCTGAGGTGTAGAACTTGTACTTTTGCCTTGCAAGGGCCAACTCTGTACACAAAATCAGTTTTACTTTACTGAAATTGTGATGCGATCTACGGGTATAGATCCAAGACACAAAGATATCGCCAAGTTCTTAGCTGTCACTCAACAGTAGACAGGAGACTGATAGAAGTCTGGGATGGTTATGGGAAGTCTTGCTGCGTTCCTCCCTTAGGAATGGCAGTTGAACCAAATACCACGTAGATTAAATATAGATCTAGTTAGGGTTTTACTGTACATGGGCAGCTTCTATTTATAGGGGAGGGGAACTACTATGACCATAAATAGAGATCACAGGAAGGAAGGGAAAGCTGTCCATAGGGCAAAGGGTTACAAGTAAATAATTGTAGGTGGGGGAATTGGAGATCGCACCAGTGTAAGGGTGCGATCAAAAAGAAACTAAGTCCAAAGATAATGAATTGAGTTCATACTGAAATACTGGTAAGGCGTGGATGCAATCACATCCATGCCTCGTTGGTAGGCCACTCCGGCGGGGGTGCGGTCTCCTCTAGCTGGAGCGGTGGTGCTTGGACGTTCCACCATCCAGGGACCATGTCTCCTATAGGTTCATCTCCCCAAGTTGCTCCTTTGGGCTCTCCATTCCAGAACTGGTGCCTCATGTCTAGGTTCCCTCCATAGGCGATGGTAGCAATGTTGGCGTTCAGCCAGGGACGATCCCCTTCATGAGGAAAAGGGGTGGCTCTTCTAAGGTAGTCTACCTGATGTGTGACAGAAATGGTACTGGAAACAGCACATACTTCAGGATGTGGTGTCTGAGGCATGCAACTCTCATTTATGCTCCGCATCTGAGAGTTCTGAGATCCAGGGAAGAGCCCCATGCACTAGCATTTAGTAAAGGAAACATAGGGAGAGTAGGGTAAAGGCGTGGTGGGATTATCAACTCTTGCTTTCTGATGAGCTTCAAGGCTTGCTTGATGTGTGCTAAGCAAGGGGATGCAGTTCAATCTATTACTTAACCCTTGAACACCTCATCCAGCCTATGAATGTATCATCCAACAAGGTCAGAAAAAAAAAACTGAATGCTACTTACAGCCTGCATGGTGAACAAAGCTAAAGCTCGCACTGCATTCCTGAGTAACAGTTGCTCTGGTGCAAAATTCAAGGAGCCTTCATGCAACATTGCATCTGAATGCATTGTGTTACGATAAGCTGAGGGGATATGATGAAGGAATACAAGAGACTAGTACAGAAAGTGGCAAATGTAAGTATTATGCAGATCTCAACAATAGATAAGTAGTATATATGGGCTCTTTTATCCATTGTTAAGTCTAAATCCAAGTGAAGTTATGAGACAACATACCAGATATTATACCAACAAACATGAGGGCCACAATCATTTCCTGTGATGGCAAACTAGCTTTCACTTTCACTTGTTAAGTCTGAGGCAATATACCAACACGGCTAGCAAACTTGCATTATGACAGATCTCAACAATAGATGAATAGCTATACATATAAACAAATAGTACATACAGTTTCTTAATAATAGGTGTTAGTTCCGATAATGACAGACTAGTACCATTTTTTATCTATTATTAAGTCTAAATCTGACCAAGTGAAGTCATAAGGCAATATACCAAGTTTATACCAACAATACATGATTCTTGACAACAGGCTGCAATTGTTTCTCATGATGGCAAACTAGCTATCTGTTGCTAAGTCTAAATCTGAGTGGAATTATGAGGGGATATACTGACACAGCTGGTGAACTTGCACAATGATGACTTGGCTAGCACACATTGACACATTTCTCTGATCAAGGCCAAAATGATACATACAATTACACTATTTACTCTAGATGCTATGATGGTGCACTCATGATGTGATGCTTCCCACTTTTAGTCTCAATAATTGGTGCTCTGTAGCAAATATGGTACTACAGTTGATACAGAACACAAGGCGTGGAGTCCTAGCCGTTGTGCGATTACTGTGTCTGCTCTTCCTAGGCATGGTCCGTATTGGACGCAGATGGAGAGGATGGCCTGGCGGAGATCCGAGAACTTGGTGGAAAGGAGGTGCCGCAAAGCTAGGCTTTGCTGAATGAAGACTCTCTCGAGAAACAGGAGCTGATCCACATTTCAAGGTTCAGCTAGTTCCATGTAAGAATGTGTAGATTCTAACTGGGGATAACTCTACTGTACATGGGCGCTTATATATGTATTTGGTAAGGGATAAGAACCTTGCTCTATAAAGAGATAAGGTTTGATAGATGAAAGGAAGTGTCCTAAATGAAGCTATAGTAAAAGGCTGTGCGCACTGCCCGTGATAGATGAAAGAAGAAAGGGCAGTGCATGAGAGCTCCCCGTTAGTTCGGGTCTGAACTCTAATGTAAGGTTTATCATAGATCGGATCTAATCTCACCAAACTGAGAAGCGGAGTTGGGAAAGTAAATGGGGCCCTCAGTTGCAGTGTGGAGCAGGTTATGGGCGGGCACCCCAACTAAGGAGGTCTGGAGTTCTCAGTCAACAAGGAGAAAGGATCAGAGCTGCGACGATGAGTTGCCTTTGTGGAAATAGAAGTCGAAAGTGTCCTGCATATCCCAAGGGTACCAGACCCCATTGGAAGGAAGGGGGGCATCGTCCACTGGTGGTTCGTCCACTCCCCAATCATCTCCACTCCCAGTCCAGTCATGAAGGGGGTGAACGTCCACCTCCATGTCGTCCTCCCTGCAGGAGGAGGAAAAAGACAGGGTGTCTAGTGCCTCAGAGTATGGAGTCGGGGGCCTCCTCCATTGTTCCATAACAACAGTACTACATTACCTGTGTTTGCTAATGGAGTTGAGTGGTAGAAGAAGAAAAAAAATAAAACCCCAACTGGGTGCTCAAATAGTGAATGACACTCAGCTGGAGATTTCAGCTGGGCTTAGGGCAATCATGTGTCCACTTGTGTCATTTACTATTTAGTACTCAATATTTCCCATATGCAACTCTTTCACTTTCTTCCACCTTCACCTCATATGCAAAGTTTCCCCTCCCACCCCACCCTTCTATTCTCTTGCAGTAGTTACATAGTACAATAAATAATATAATAAAAGAAAAAAGAATGTTACTTCATGCAGTGAGACAGGCAAAAACACGCAAGCATTATGTTGTGAAGATGACGGTGATGCATTAGGCATCATACCACTAATTGTTTTCAGCAATACTTATGGGCAGCTGTTTTTTCACTGCATCAGAACACAATCACAGTACTCACCCTGCTCCAAACACAATACCCAGAAAATATTACTCAAGATAATGTCTCATACAGTATGCATGTAGCTAACTTAATTTTGGCGACCACCTCCTGATAGTTATCAAGATATCTCTTAAATTCACTCTAGTCAGACACATACAAGCTGTCAACATCACAGCCATCAGCTGACAGGGCACAATGCTCCTCACAGGAGATACATTGATTTTATCTTACCAATTGCTCACTTGCTGCTATATCCCTGTTAATAGGAAATGATAGTCATGTCATAGTCTGGAGCCTAACCTCTGGTGAGATGATGCAAGAAGTCCATATTCCTCTAGCCAGTTTCATCAGTTCTGCTGTCTGGATTGAAATGGATGGTTAAGAGGACTCTGCATTTGCATTCAGTGCATCCAATGACCATATATATCTCTACCATCAAGTCGAGGGTGAATCACTATTCAAGTTCATGTGTGTCACATTTGCTCATGCTAGTGCTATAGAGTCCCTGGCATAGGATAAAGTGCATTGCCATATAGCAAGTGTGGGCAATGGCCATCTCCAAGTGTGGAATATCGACCTGGATAACAGTAGTGTCTTTTCTCTATCCTTTTCTTCTCTGTTCTAATAATTTCATGCCAGACACACTTATTTCCTTGCTCATAGACCCAGTTAAGCAACTTTATGTCACATGCTCAGTTCATTTCTATGATGACAGCACCAGTCTTCTTGTGCTATATCTTGAGAATGGATCCATGTAAGTGGTGGTATTCTGGTACCTTGGTCATTCCAAAATTCGAACAGGTGTTGTTATTCAATCCATCCCTGGGACCTGAAATGGGAAAAGAAGGTGAACAGTCATGTTACACTTGTACCGGGTAGGTCCAAGTGTAGCCCTTGTGTCCCTATACTGAGACAGAAAGCGAAGGAGAAGGAAAGGGCAAAGGTAAGTTCTAGGAGTGGACAGAAGGAATGGTGATGGACGAAGAAGGAGGACATCACCAAGGACCAGTAAGAGCGATGGATCTCACCATAGGTGTGGAAGGCAGAGGATGCTGCCGGGTACATGCCGAGGGATGGCTGGACGACAGGAGATCAGGAGTAGGAAGGCCATCAGTAATTAAAGGAGAATGGTGATGTGACGAGAGGAGAGGTAACTGAGGAACATCACCGATGTTCAAGATGGAAAGAGCTTCAGCGAGGCGGCAATCAGAGATGTAGCTGAAGATCAGGAGTTTGCAAAGAAGCAACAGGTGGAAGTCTTGAGATAGACAGATGATGAGGATTTAGGATATATATGATAGATTCATAAGAGTAGAGGAGTTTTACAGAGGTATCAAGAGATCATGGAGGGGAGTAGGGAATTATGCAAGGGAGGACTAAGATAGAGATCTACTGTACAAGGAAGGCCACTATATGTAGTGACCAGGGAAAGCGGCTGTGTAGTACAAGAATAGGGATCAGGGTAAAGGGGACTGATGATGAGTCAGGATGACGAATCATCAGAATGTCCAGGAAGGTGACAGAACATCAAAGAAGTGCTGACTTAGCTGGGAGAATGGAAGGTGATCAGAGATCAGGAGCTAAGGCACTGGTAGATAGGGAGAACGGATGAACCAAGATATAAAGGGAATGGATGAGTCAGAAGGGTCAAGGGTTGAACCGAGATAAGGGGTAAGGAATGACTCATCCATGACTAATGTACACTGAGTAATCGGATCAAAGGGAAATGTTTGTGACAAAGGGATTCAAGTAAGCAAGAATGACAAGGGCTAGATGAGTCAAAGAAACGGAGCATATCCACATGGAAGGTAGAGAACTCATCTAGGAAAGCGATACAGGTAAGTCGAAGGTAAAGTGATCAAGAAAAAGAGTAATCCATATAGTACTCAGCTTCACCCCAGAGATGAATTGTAACAAGTCACATGTATGTGTATTGCTGGCAATCAATTAGAAATCTTACATAGTAATTACAGTGGAGGATCAAGCCTTGATGGGCACAATCTACTGATTTCCAACCTGAGAGACAGGGTCAATGAATATCTGCTACCCACTATGCAATGTGCTCAACATTACCCACATGTCATCTTAGCCAACATTCCTTATCAAATCTGCATGCTTCATCAACCAGGATGGGTGATTGTTGGTGGTGACGATGGATTTGTTAGGATTTTTGACAAATAATCAGGAGCCTTCCTTGATCAGCTACTTTATGAAACCAGTAAGTACACAATTACTTCTTGGTAACATTGCTGAGAATCTAAACCTCACAGATGGTAATTGAGTGGTTGTTGTTACAGTGAGAAGCGCATTTTCAGCATTATTCCATGACTCAAGTCTAGTCCATAGTCTTATGATTCTGCTTGTGGCAGTATAATCATTACTGTAATGTGATCTACAGGTATAGATCAAGACACTCAAGACCCCTGATTGTTCAGCTGTCACTCAACAGTAGACAGGAGACTGATAGAAGTTCAGGATGGTTATGGGAAGTCTTTAGACTGCGGCCCTCACTTAGGGATGATAGTGGAACCAAATACCATGTAGATTAAATGTAGATCTATGTAGTTAGGGAAAATACTATACACAGTGGTCATATTTATAGGGATTTGGGGACTACTATGACTATAAGTAGAGATTGTAGGTAAGGGGGGAACCATCCATAGGTAGAGAGAAAGGGGGCATAGGTGGGAGAAGGTGAGATCGCATCAGTGTAAGGATGTGATCATAAAAGAAATAGGTCCAGATAAGAGAGATAAGAGAGAGAGATAGAGTTCGTATGATTTAATCTAGGGCATGGATGCGTCACATCCATGCAGGATCTGTGGGCCACTCTGGTGTGGGTGTGGTCTCCTCTAGGTGGAGTGGTGGTGCTTGGATGTTCCACCATCCTGGGACAAAGTCTCCTAGGGGT
Source organism: Austroboletus festivus (assembly GCA_038088875.1). NCBI lineage: Eukaryota > Fungi > Basidiomycota > Agaricomycetes > Boletales > Boletaceae > Austroboletus > Austroboletus festivus. Next base: position 15,856 of record JBBPJU010000411.1, read on the forward strand.
TCCTCTTCCCAGGTTGCTCCTTCAGCTTCTCCTCCCCAGAACAGGTGTTGTCCGTCCTTGTTCCCTCCGTAGGCAGCAGTGGCGATGTTGCTGTTTAGCCAAGGCCTATCCCCTTCATGAGGAAAAGGGGTGGCCCTCTGCGGGTAGTCCACCTGGTGCATGACAATTACTGCACAGTTGGCTGATGGCCTCTTGTATGATAGTCATAGCAGTGTTAAGGTATGGTCTGTGGAGACCAAGGTCAGTGTGTTTCTTTATATGAGGTCAGCTAAGATTATATATGTGTGCCCATAGACTCGTAAACCAACTCAAGCACGTTGCAATCCAAAAGAAGCTCATCTGGGCAATAGTACTGTCGGTCAAATCATCAGATTTTCTATCATATGTGTGGTCATCAACCTTTTGATGATGTTCATATACTCCAACCCCCCTGGGCTGGAGATCTCTTGAATGTTTTCTGCCATGGCCAACATCATTGAGCTTGGGCAACCACTTACTAATTCCACCCTAGTAAATGGACATGTGCAATTGTTCTCCAACCTCACAGTGGAAGACCCTCTTGTGGATTTCCATTTTTCTCACCAACCATTTGACCCCATTCTAATGAAGGAGGAACTTGAGGAACTTAAGACACTTATCGCTAATTATGTTCCTGCCCTGGTCAAGGCTGACCAGCCCATTGCTCAGTGGGGTGATGCTACTATTCTCACTACAGACCTTGCCATTACTGATTTTATTGCCACCAATTCCCCTGTTGCTACTACCAATGTACATTAGTATACCATATCGGTGGGAGATATGCCACTCATTGTTTCACTGTCTGCCCTCATGTCCACTTTCCACTCACCACTTACTGTTATGGTTAATCATTGTTACTCTTCCCATGCTCAGCATTCACTATTTAAGCATGCCAAGAGTGTCTACCAGTTTTCTTTTCTTTCCCTACACCACTAGTTAGCATACATAGTTACAAGTTGAGTTTAGCACCAATAGGATATACTTACTATAGCTAATAGTACATATAGAATAATGTCATCTATCACCAAAAATCAAAGTAGAAAATGCAAGATTGCTGATAATAACTTTGAAAAATGGAAGAAGGCATGTTGTATGGTATAAATAGTGGTTATTTATTACCACTTTTTACTGAGGTTATTCTTAGGTTGTTAGCACATACCTCGATCTGAAGGCCAGGGATGACGATGAAGGAGAATTGTCTGAGAAAGCAGAAGAAATCCATAAGTAAAATGATAGTTTCCATGAATGTCTCTTGATTGAGGATATTTTCAGCTAACTTTCTTGATAATCGAGATTTATCTGAGAATCTCCCTCCAGCCAGATCTGATCCCAAGAATTGGCAACTTTTTGAAAGATTTATTGCCAATGAGTTAACATATCCTCAACTCGAAGATGAACTTCTGAAGTACTCCAGTGATCGATGGGACTGTGATGAATGGAAAGACATGTTTTTAGCCATTTATGCTCATGACAATGATGATGATGCCAACATGAATGAACTCCTGCAGCTGAAAGAGGAAGCTTTAGAGTATGTTCAGGATGCTAGTTACCTTGGTTGGGTAGTATAGCTGTACTTAGCTGAGCTCACCTAAGTAGCCCCCAGGGACCAAGAAAAACAACCACTATCAGTACTCTGACCAGCTCCAACTCAATCTGCCGCACTGCATTTCTGGGAAGGAATCTGAGCTGTTGGACATGGATCACTGAATCCTGAGCCAGCTTGCATGAGTATGGGCAGAGACCAAATTTTGGCCTTCAACCCTAGTCATGCTTTCTCCCCACCACTCTTGACATAAACTCACCAACAAGCAACTACACTGTCTTTTTCTTGGCTTTGCAGCCTTTGTTGCTTTGTGTAGCCTCAAAACCTTTCAGCTTATGTCCCAACCAACTTCAAGGCAACCCTGTGTGTTATGGCCCCAAGAAGAAGTCACCCAGTTGCTCGAATTTCTCACCCTGAATAAGTCAAGGATAGGCCAAGCATGCAACTTCCCTGATACTGTTTATGCAGAAGCCGCAGCCCATCTGCAATCTGACAAGAATGCTAAGGTTATCTCAAGCAAATGGCAATTGGTATATATTGTTTACTATGCATATTCCTACTGATGATCATATTTGTAGCTCAAGAAAACTCTCAGGATAATTGAAATGTACTGCAACAAGTCTGGCTCTAGTGCTTGGAGCATCACTCATGGTGCAAACATTCGGCATCTGGAGGAGATTGCAGTATGGGACCAGCTAATGGCTCAGAATACTGCTGATGTGCATGATTCCACCTGAGCATCCATCATCACTAATGATAACTTTCATCAGACTAAAGAATTGTCCCAATTTCACAACCAGGGATGGGATCTATATGAACAGATGGTTGAAATTTGTGAGGAGAGGTATGGCATCTCCATCTTACCTGCCTTTACCAGTTCGAAAGCAACCCCTGTTGGTGGGCCCAGTGTTGGCCCACAACCTTCTGCCCATGCAATCCATGGGGCCTTTGGTGTCAGCTATGTGGCCTCCTCATTTAGTCAGAAACCCCAGATGCAAATGGACGACATCAGCATGTCCTGCTTATATGATCTTGGAGCAGGGTTAAATTCCACCAACCCTATGTTGCAGTCTGCAGCTGCATAGGACACAATCTCACTGTACTGGGCTACTATTCCCCCCCCAATCTGCATGAATGCCCCCAGTGCTCAGAGCAAGTAAAACTTTGTTTCAGACTCCATGCATCTTCAGATGTCCACATCTCACTCAAGTCCTCTATCATCTAATGCCAGGATCATGAAAAGTAAGATCCATGCAAGAACCAGTGCTCTCATGCACGTCTCCACCTCTTTGGGCACATCTCCATATCCCTCTCTGGCAAGCAGGCATTTTGGCAAAGTCAGTAACACGGAATCATCAATGGCACATGCAGTTGTCATGACAGGCATGTCTGGAGCTATTAATTGCTTTACTGATGTAATGCAAGTGCACTTGGATGGCCAACCATTGGCACAGCAAAGTAATGCCATCCAGCTCCTGAATGAAGAGCGACTCCATGTTCCTCCCTATGTGATTAGCATGGTCACCATCAAGTTCACCACTAACTCCAACCTATGTGAAGTGTTTTCAGGCCTAGAGGACCATGAGGCATGCTTTCACTTTATAATGCAACTGTATGAAAGTGGTAAAAACACTGGCAGGACACCACACTTACTGCTGCCACCCACTGGCAGTAGCTCCCTCCCTGTGGTCCAGCAAACATTTTCTCCCTTGCAAACATTGCTGTCTCACCAACCTTTCATTCTGACATCTTATACATCCCCTGCAATGTCACTGTCTCATCAGCCTTTTGTCCTGACACTCACATCTTATTCATCTCCCACAATGTTGCTATCCAATGAGTCTTATGTCCCAACTGGCCAGATGCTCACATGATATTCATCTCCAGCTCCTGGGTATTCATTATCAGCCTCCAGAACATTTGCCTCAGATCAGCCATCCCCTCTGCCATTTGCTACTGATTCCTATGGTTCTTCCCTCTCTTTCTTGCCACCATTGTCTTTGTCACTTCTTACAACTGAATTTTCAAGTGGCAATAGGCATAATATTCAAGAGATTGAGAAGGTGGCACAGATGACATCCATTAATAACAATGGGTCATACAATGAAGAGTCTGAGTATAGTATTTATGACCATGATGATGCACCTTTCATGTAGTTAGTCATGTACTTTGTACATCAATGTTGTACAGCATGGATTCCATTGTCCCTTGGTAATCATGTATGGTTAGTCATAGCATTCCATGAGCATATCTGACATTTTATTGGGTAGTTACAAATGTACAAATGGCATGAGTTTTCTAAACAGTGTGATGGGCAGTGTACTGATCCCACATCGCTGTGGTGATCATTTCTTGCACATTGTTATTGTCATTGTCAGTGGCTTCCTCAGACTCTATATCATCCTCATTGCCATTCATTACACCATCATGTTCTTCAGTGTCACCAACAGGTGGCTCTTGAGTTTGGTGGACAAGTATAAAATTGTGGATAGCACAGAGTGCTGCAGGGATGCATATTTGAATGTCGAGTGCATATGAAGTGGGGAGGAGAAGGATCCTAAAACAGTTCTTGAGAACACCAAATGTGTGTTCAATTGCATTGCAGGCCAATGCATGCTGCAAGTTGAAGAGCTCATGCACATTAGTTGGCCTGTACATAAATTACCTAATGAAGTTAGAGAAATAAAAGTACATTGTACCACAGGCCAGCTCAGCCCCACTCAGCTAGATGATACCAAACATTATGATAGGGCATCAAGAGCATTGGCCGAGATGGGTAATCAAGGTCTTCCAATAGATACTTGCCCTCCAGGATGTGGAGACCATGTAACAATGCATTCCCATATGCATGGGCATCTGACCTAGCTCCCTCTGTCCCTATAAGTGCATACATGAAGCATAAGCTGAAATTGCACACAAATAGACAATTCTGGGAGAGAAACCCTTTCCAGTTTCGAAAGTTTGATGCAAGGTGAGCTGGAGGTCCAATGGGGACATGGCTACTGTCAATGGTGCTAGGAGCATTCTTGAAAAACAGGAAGAATCTTGAATCTGAGTGAATTTTTTGATGTACAACAGTAGGGTGTGGTGGGGTGACAAATGTAGTATAGAACAGTGGGGAGGAGAATATCATGACCATTTTCTTGAAATAACTGGAATGGACTGAGGTATGACACAATCCAAACATTGAAAGCACATACCATGAAATCATATCATTTGCTCACTGAAACCATTCCCCCACATGCCTAACAGGCAATCCAGTGATGCTTATATATAAAAAAATGGCAAGTTGTTCTTCAAGGCATACCTCCCTTGAGTCCATGTGGCCATAATATCAGAGGAGTTCCATGAGCTTACTGAAAAGCTCTGCATTCATTTCAAGTTCATTCTGGATGCAGTTAGGATGACCTGTGAGGAGTTCAAGAATCCAGTCTGCATCCAATAGGATAGAGGTGTGATACAGCTCTGGGTCTTTAGGAAGATTGCCTGTGGACTGAGTGACTGAAGCAGTGACATGGAGGATGGTGTAGGCAATGATATTGAGGAGTAAGTTGATGTACTGTGAAAGACACTGGCATTGTTCTTCTCGCATGCTTGGTACTGTGAGTCAATGGTAGATTGCTGCTGGTCAATAACTCAGATTGGGCTGAGCTGGAGCTGGTTGAAGTACTGACAGTGGGTGTTTTTCTTGGTGGCTACTTAGGCGAGCTCAGCTAAGTATGGCTATACTACCTGACCAAGGTAACTAGCATTCTGAACATACTCTTAGGAGAGTACAGAAAACCGCTTCTATATTCTCTGGTGACAACTTCTACTACCCACAATTCCTGGTATGATGTAGCAGTGGATGAGATCTCTTGCCAGTATACATGACTCCCTTCATCTTCTCATCCTACTGGATGTGACGTTCTGGACATACTAGAAGAGCCTCTCGATTTTGAGGAGGAGGAAGAGGAGGAGGATTCTACCTTGGATGCGAAGGATTTATGGGAGTTAATTCATAACTGGGCCACGGGTACTCTTGATCATTTCACCCTCATCAATCACATGGACAAGCAACATGGAAAATACCCTGAGCTGCAGTACTGGGAATCCATTGTGTCATATCTGGCACATCTTCCCCTGTCAGAGCACAATGCAGAATTCATGCAGACCACCCTGGAGCAACATATTCACCAGATCAAAGTACCCTCTGCAGCTACGCTTGTGCCCTCAAGTATATCTGAAGCTAAGGCCACTACAGAAACCAATCGAAACCACTTGCCCATATGGCTAGTTGGCATTTGGAGTAAGTGCTTCACATTTCAGTAATATTGAGTTTCTCAAGTTCTTGAAGACTCTAGCATCCAGCTTATGCTCGACACCTGGAAAACAGCAGGTGTCCATGCATTCAAGCATCCTTTCTTGTCCAACCATATCATAATTTCAGCAAGTCATCTGAATAAATTCATTCACTTGGTCCCTCCCTCACACACTTTATGCACCTTGTCTAGGATACCTGATGAAGAAGCTCCTTCCCTTCTCAGCCAGCTGGATTCTGTGGCTCTGAAAACACCTGGCTGGTTTATAGTACACAAGCAAGGACAGTACTATGGTTACATTGCCTATGGGAAATCTTACAATACCAAAACCCAAACCTTACTGTTGCTCATAGCACCTCACAGGCTAGAAGATTGAGGACAAAGGCAGCTGTATAGCAGTGTTCCATCATCTGAGTGAGCAGCCACCATTGAACAGAATATCAAAACATGATAACTCTTTCAAAGTAAGGATTTCCCTTCTGTTTCAGTGCAGGTCAGGCAGTTTGGCCCACATTCATACAAGTACTGATGTTGTACATTTATCCACAGACTACAGCTTTTGGAGGTCTCAAAGAATCAAGTAACCTATGAGCCACATCCCTCTCCAAAGTAGATTGATCTCCATATTGCATCTCAGTGCAATCCAGACTTCTGTGCCATAACACTGCAGTGTTATCATACACTGTTTTGGCATGAAAATGACAAGGTTGCAGTATACGATGCAGAATATCAAGGAGAGATAGGTGTCCTTCTCTTCACTGACTCCCAGTGCTTGTCTGCCCATGTGGAGATCAATGGGATAGTCCACAAGGTCCTCCTATGTAACCTGCATCACAGCTATGCCATTGGAGATACCATTCAGATAATCCCTGGTGCATCTGATGTCTTAGAAAATGATGGACAGTCTGGGATAATAACTACAGTTGATGTTGATGGCACAGTAACCTTCACAACCACAGCATTGGAATTGGTATAGTCATTATATATTTTGAAAATAGTCATACTGACTTACATGCTAAATAATGGTAGCGGGTCATTGCCTAGAGTCACATGTACCTGATCAACATGTGTGGGCCCCATTCAGTACCATTGCACTGAAAAGGCCACAATCGGAGGCAGCCCTTGGTGCACCCCTGAAGGTTTTGTCTGGTGAGCATAAGGGCAAGATTGGGACCACCCACAGCACTGACCCACTGGGTGGAACAGTAACATTCATCTATGATCTCCAAGGTTCCATACATCAGCTTATTACAATTCCCTAGGCTGCTGCTGCCTTTGAACATCCAAATGCCTTGTGATTAGATCCAGAGTATGGGTACAACATTAAACTGGATGATAATGTTGTGGTGTTGCACAGACATAAGGCTGGAGAGATAGGAACTATCTGCAAGATAAATTTACAAGCAAAGATGTTGTCTGTTTTATTGGTGCAAGGTCTTCAGGTAAAAGATTAACAACTCATTTGATGGATGGACTTTGATTTATGCTTTCAAAATGTCATTACCATACCCATCATATTCATAGGCCATTTGGACAAATTACCCCAAGTACCTGAGGATCATCTGCATAAAGTATCTAATCATAACCCCAAGGAGATATACTGTGGGAAGGAAGTATTCATTTTCTCTGGACCATTCAAGGGTTGGCATGAGATCCTAGTATCGTTAAGCAATGAGACATACTCTATCTCATACACCTGTTTAACTCCCATAGAGGTTCCAAGATGTTTCATTGTACCCTTGTATAGACTTTCAGGCTCCTTTGGAGCTTTCAATGCTAACTTACACATAGAGTGGACTTAATGACTACTTTGGCAGGTACCAGTCTTGCTCTAGCCCAGATAGCCCAGATCACTAGCATTTTTGCAAGTTTATGGATTTAACATGTCAAAAGACAGCCTACAGTGACTTCCAAAACCGTTGCAATGCCTAACCCTAACACAGTGCGCGAAGCGCACTGCAAACAGGGGTGAGAATCATGCTTAGTCATAGTGAGATAAATTAGAGTAAATACTCTTGGCTACAATATTGCCCCCTAAGTCATGTGATTTCGCTTACTTATTGTTAAGATATGGCCTATTTAAGACAATGACTCCATTGCAACAGTTTTGCCACTTTCAATTATAAATGGATATTAGTACTTGGTATGACCTCCTCTAGCCTTTATCACTGCCTTTACC
>JBBPJU010000412.1:0-23810 GCA_038088875.1 Austroboletus festivus
CATAACAAGCAATCATGGGTAATGAGGGGACTGTCCGTGAAGAAGTACAAAGAGGTCGTGGAATGTGGGGGAAAGGAAGATCGCATAGGTAAGTACATGCGATCGCAATGGAAAGTAGTCCGATAAGGAAGATAAGAAGATCTGAGATAAAGTAGAAAGGGTCGTACAAAGATAGGGATCATGGATGCATCACATCCATGCGGGGTCCATGGGCCACTCTGGCGCAGGTGCAGTCTCCTCCAGTCCTACGGGCGGGGCTTGCATATTCCACCATCCCGGGACGAAGTCCCCGAGTGGTTCCTCCCCCCAGGTTGCTCCCTCTGGCTGTCCGTCCCAGAATATGGGCCTTCCGTCTTCGCTCCCTCCATACGGGGCGCTAGCGATGTTGCCATTGAGCCAAGGTCGGTCCCCTTTATGGGGAAAAGGGGTGGCTCTCCGCGGGTACTCCACGTAATGCGTGACATTGGGCCGTACCTTCGGAGGAATTCATTGATGTGCAGTGCAGCATGGTGATTTGGTCGCCATTTGAGTTCCAAAAAAATCTCGTTGACGGAGGAAAGGTACTCTGTAATATGGGTCTTGTACTGATGTGCATGATGATCAGATGTAACATGGGAAGTCCCCCATCAGATCGCCATGGCCAAAAGCATAGTACTGTGCACCAATTTTTTTCTTCGCTCATCTTGCTGATTCCCTCTCCCGTTGCCCCATAATTTGAGCAAGATAACCGGCAAATCAAATTTGATGCCAGAGCGCCATTGCTCAGCCTTCAGCTTGCCATGTTCTGCCTCACCTAGGTTCGTAGGTGGTCCTCGATGCCATGTCGGTCTTATTATGGTACATAGACATTTCTGAATATTACCGATTTCTGCATTGGTTAATGGTTCGAATGATCTCTCTGTCTCTTGTTTGCATTCTGGTTGATTGGCTGTGCAGTCTTCGATGAATTCACCGCCCAGTATGACATCGCTATCCTCAAGGTGGAGAATCTGTGTCTCGTCAACCTCCATGGGGATGCAATCGGATTGCTGCGGACGATTTGCCTATTTATCCTAAGAGTCAGAACGAGTACATTGGTTAACAGAACTGTAAATTACCAGCAATGCTTTGATTAACGTTTTTTTCGCAGGTCTCTTCTTTAAGAGGCCAAGCCTTTCGAGCGCCCCATGTTCCTCCACCAATTTTAGCAACACATTCATGCGCAATCGGTGCAAGGAGCTTAAGTTCAGCGGTTCCTTCTGAAGGATACGTCTCCCTTTCTCAACTTCCTTGGGATCGGGAGGATGCTCCAACAGGTTTGTAGTTGTCCTCGCTTCCTGGTTTGCTAGCTTATTGATAACGATAAGATCTCTGAAGTGGAACTGCGTCAAGCCGAGAAATAAGTTGTGCATCCCATCAACAACTAGGAAACGGGTGGGATCCCAGTACGGCAAGCAAAGTAGTTCTGACCATCGTACCCCTGTCTTCTTGAATAAGTTACTCCTCTCGGTCTTGCTCTTTGCATCTCTCCAACAAGTGGTGGCGTCGAAGTGCTCCTCATAAGTACGTCGTCTCCAATTTGTCCAATCGATGTTTCTAATTTCTGACTTCTGTAACCAACATAGATAACACATATTCTCTGCCATGGGGGCTGCGAAGCCACCTATCTTCCATGCAGCTGGTAGGTCACTGACAGCGAGCGCAATCACTGATCGTATGAGGCGACCTGTCAGGTGAGACGTGGTTTTGGTAAGCCATGTGCCATACTTCCATGCTGGCAGGAAGAAATCGACGACTGGTCGGAGGAAGTGATTGATTTCCTCGAGAGAGGGCTCCCTGGGGCCTGGGATTACCCCGACCACATAGAGGTTTTCAGCCTTGTAGCGGAGACTTGGCGGAAGGTTCAGGAGAGCCATGGCAATCGACCCTACCGATCTTCTCTTTCCAGAGACTTTGTTTCCTTGCGGATTAAACCAGTCGACAGAAAGACTCCATGACAACCTTAGGTCACTCCTCTTCAACCCATCCATGAATGGCTTTCCATCCGGGCCTCTGATCTCGGTGAGTACAGTTCCATCTTTGATGTCCCATAGCTGATGTTCGTCATTTAGAAGGGTCCCACGTTCTATGGCTGCCTCCATGCCAGGGCGACTGAGCAACCCCGCCAGGAAATCTGTGTAATCTTGAATGACGAATGGTTTGATTGGGACCTTAACTTTCCTGCCATTCACCTGGCGTGATTTGATCAGAAGCTGTCCACAAGGCTTGCTACCTCGGTATCTCTTGAACGAGCAACGCTCTGGATATATTGTCTGTTTTCCTTGTTCAACCGGGGCGTATGTACAGGAGCACTGAATGCATGTAGCATGAGTGTGCGTCAATGGTTCAAGGTCAAATTTCTTTCGAACAGTGCGTATATCCCTTGGGAGCTGTTCGTCGCCTGAAGATCCTCCAGATCGATGGATGCTGGTCAGCAAATCCAAGAGTCGAAGTACTGCATTGCACCATGGCTCTGTCAGGTGGCAAAAGATGCTCAGAATCACAGCAATAAGCATAGGCAAGAGCACGGTAGGGTTAGCCTTGCAAAAACCTTCATAAGGCCATTTCCCTGCCGCCATATCATGAGCTGGAGTTTTGTATATGATATCCTCACATACCAGTGTTGATAACATTTGACGCATTTTCTCTTTGCAACATTTCCTCCGGACTTCTAGCTACCAGAGTCCTCTTTACTGTATGTTGCTCACTGCTGCAAGCACCTGTTGTATTTTGTCCTCTATTTCAGTGCGCAGCATTTCACTGGCTTCATCCCCTCCCATGTCGAAGTGAGTAATAATTCGCTTTTTCTTCATCAACCAATGTTTATCATTCTCCAATGCCTGCAAGGTGCTCTCTTGTGCTCCTGGTACGTCTAGATTGTCCACCCCTTTGAAAGTTTCCTTTGCTCGTGTGTGCAGTTCGTGGTTGATGAGTGCAAGTGCCAGGAAAGCCTGTTCATTGCAGTTGAGTGGCGTCTTGGATATCATAGTAGGCTCTTCATCCTTTCTCAAACCTCTGCCCTGCAAGGTTTTCTGTTGAATTTCTTCGGTGGGTAACTATGCAACTTATTATCCATGCTTTAGTAGAAATTCATATTACTCACTTTTGACACATACTCTCCTTCCTGTAGTGTCATCCTAAAGATCTCACGCTCAATTTCTTCAATAGAAGATGACTATAGGATCATTACATCCTGCCTAAAGACACCACATGCAAACCTCATCTCTGGCATAGGTGTGTCACTCATCCACGGGACATTTGGTGTCATATTACTGATCTTTTTTGGGTGGTTATTTCGCAATGTGGAAACAGATATGATCAGTTACGCACCTCGGCCTGCTCAGCAAAATGCAAGCGATCATTTCGCTCATAATTTCGTTTCTCACTTTTGGAGACTACCTTGCCCTTGTTACCACAGACAGCGCAGAAGCATAGAACCATAACGATGGGGAAAGAGGTGGGGAAGGAGGCAAGAGTGCCAGATTGATTATGTACACTTTGTATCATTACGATGTCATTATATGGCTACTAACCGGCCTTGTAGTTTACAACACTTGCCCTCTGAGTGGCCACTCCTTACCCCACTTATACTTATTTGTAACAAATGCTCAAAATGTTGTTAACTAAGTGGATTCACCCAATTTGCTACAAAGTCAAAATTTGTAAATAAACATGTGTTATTATCTTGTTCAACTTCGAGCAATGGATCTGAGAGAGAATTTGGTGTATGCTTTGTTGGTCAATCATATGCACTAATGTGTAATTGATTTGTGATGCCATCAAATCTTACTCTATTTTAAGAATATGTTTTGTCTCTGTCTCCATGACACAGTTGTCATTGTAATCTGCCTATGCACATTTATATTATTCTACAATTGTTAACAAGACCATGTTCAACAACTAAATCCAACTACAGATGCATAATATGATTCATATTTGTGATATGTATTTAGGTTGGTGTCTAGGCACAATCTGTTTGGACTTATGTACCAGGTATGTTAAGTGGTCTTTTCTGTGCTTGTTTGAGGTGTGAGAAGGGTGGCAATAGGTTCTGGTCGAATGGGGGTGGAGGTTGTGATGAGTGCTAGGAGAAGTAGAGCTTCCTCTGATTTGAAGTCCTCGAAACGAATCAGGGATAGGGTGGGTTTGGTAGGATTGATCAACATTTTGGATTTCTTCTTGTTACAGAACGATGGAGACGAAGTCCCACTTCATACCCGGAACTGCTTGACTTGCCCCATATCTCATTTTTTCCCCATAACGCTGTAATGGACGTTGATGAGGAGCTTATCAGTCCAGTCGCATGGGGGGGAGTCACTCGATATCTGGAGTGCTTCTCCTCCATTACCAGGCAATCAGGAGAACGTACCACCTGGGCAAGAGGAATGGTTCACATGGGACCAACTAGAGGTGGAGGAGTTTGCCGAGAGACAGAGGAACATGTTCCCCTTCAATGGGGAGTAGAGACGCTTTACCTCTTTCACTTTCCTTTTGCTTTCCGGTATTGAGATCCCCATTAGATCTGACCTTTCTTTGGATTCATTAGTTACCGAACCACCCATACCCACTCTACACAGCATATGCCAGTTTGGTATTACCTCCCTTCATCTCTGACTCAGATCTAATATCTCCAGTTATGGACAAGGAGGAGTTCTCTCACACTCATGAGAGGAATGTCATGCACTGCCCTTCACTTCTCTTCCATAGGTAGTGCATGCCATAATTTATATCACCTTTTATGGATGCCTTCCATTCCCTGTCTATTTATAGACAGGTTCCATTCTCCATTCCCCAGAAGGATAGTACTTCCCGTCCTATCCCCAATAGGTATAAATAGGCGCCTTTGTATGTACTAGTTCCCTAGTTAGATTCTATGCAATCCTATATGGAGTCAGCTGTACCTTGAAATGGTGGACGGTTTACCATTTCTCGAGAGAGTCCTAGTGTGACAGGTTCTAGCCCTGCACCTCATCTTCATCCACAAATTCTCTGCCACCTGGGAAGCCATCATCTCCATCTGCATCCAGCACGGTCCCCATCTCCCCCAAGAAGTAGATCGACTCATCGCACAATGCATCGGACTCTGCGTTCTGCGTTCCGTATCACTTCTCCCTCAGACAGAGGATCAGTGGTGGAGTAAATTGTGGTGGATCTTCTCTAGTGGGGTTTGAGCCCACTAGACTCTTCTTGGTAGAACAAGGAGTGAACTAGGTTCAACTAGATCTTTTGTGATGCAATCTACGGGTATAGATCTAAGACACAAGGATCCGTCTGATTGTTCAGCTGTCACTCAACAGTAGATAGAAGATTGATAGAAGTCCAGGATGTTATAGAAGTCTTGCTGTGGCCCTCACTCAGGGATAGCAGTTGAACCAAATACCACGTAGATTAAATGTAGATCTAGTTAAGGTGTTACCGTACATGGGCAGTCATATTTATAGGAAAGGGGAAACACAGCCTGGATCATAATAAGTGGCCACAGGTGAAGGGGGGACTGTCCATAGGGTAAAGGGTTACAGAGATAAGCGTAGGTGGGGGAAATGTAAGTTGCACCAGTGTAAGGGTGCAACGGAATAGAAACTAGTTCAAGAAGTAAAAAAAGGGGGATCTCTACGTATAATCAGACATGTCTGGCCATGGATGCATCACATCCATGCGGAATCAGTTGGCCACTCAGGCAGGAGTGTAGTCTCCTCCAAGGGTATGTGGGGAATGGGTGCATCTACCCATTCTGGGATGAGATTGATGGCTGGGTCTGCATCCCAAGTCGCTGATACAGAACGCAAGATGTGAAGCCGTCGGCGTCCTTCTAGGGCAGAATTGAAGGCCTGGAGATTCGGCCCATACTCTGTTATTACGGAGAAGATGGCGAGATGAGTGCTGAGTGCTTCCACAGTGAGGACAAGGCGAAGGTTTAGCCCTTGTCATATGAGGACTCTCTCGAGAAGCAGCAATCGGTCCACTTCAAGGTACAGTAGGCTTCTATGTAAGATTGCATAGAATCTAACTGAGGAACATCTGTAACGTACATAGGCGCTTTATATAACTAGTGGGGATAATGTGGGAAAGCTTCCCAATCGAGTGGTTGCTTGATTGGGAATCTAACCTTATTCCTGTAAGGGGAACAAGGAATGGAAATACGTCCATTTGGGAATTAAGTTCAATCATGCACTGCCTATGGAGGAAAAGGGAAGGGCAGTGCGTGGGTTCCTTTCCTGATAAGGATGGAACCAAACTCCATGTAGATTTGGGAAAGGGGGTTCACTGACTCAGAAACAGGAAGGGAAATGCCGGGCCTGCGGATGCTGTGTGGAGCAGGTATGGGTGGCCATTGGCAACTACGGATAACTAAAGGTAATAGTCAGCAAACCGGAAAGCCCCTTCCCAATGAGAAGGGAAACAAGAAAGGAAACGTCAACCAAAAAGGAAATGTTTCTAGCAGAAGGGGAATGGATCCCCTCATCTGCGAAAGAAGTCTGCTACTTCCTCTATGTCCCACGTATACCACTCTTCCTCTCCAGGAGGAACGTTCTCCTGGTTGTCCGGGAGTGGTGGTGAGCCATTCCACCATTCCATTGATGTCCCCCACTCGACTTCCCTGCTGAAATCGTCTGCGATGTCCATGTTGCCCCCGGCAAAGAAAGAAAAAGACGGAGCATCTAGCTCCTCTGGGTACGGGGTTGGAGGCCACTGCCATCGTTCTGTAACAGTCGCCCCTTCAGGTTCTCCCTGCCAGAACTGATAGTGACTGTCCTCTGTTCCTCCATAGGCAATGGTAGTGATGTCGGCATTGAGCCAAGGCCTGTCCCTGTCTGAGGGAAAAGGGGTGGCCCTCCATGGGTAATCAACATGGTGCATGACATGATCAAGGCTAGGTTGTGTTACAATTTAGTTCTTCTTTTTAAGCATAACCATTGTACTGACTCTAGCCTTTCATTTTCACTTGGATAATCCTGTTGGAATAAGTCCAATTCATCTTCAGGCTAAGTCATATCCTCTTATTCATGCTTATTCATTTACACTTAGTAATCAGCCCAATTACTCAGTAGTTATCTGTTATCATGAGTTATTTTCTTATTTTCTGACTCATCAATTATTCTTTGACATTCCATTATATTCCATATGACTCATCTATGGACAGCCTCATTTCCATTCAAGGCAGTATTCCCACACTGCCTCTTATTCCTATTCACTATATAAGCTTGTCCATTTGCTGCCATATACTCTAGTCTAGTTCTCCCTTATACATTCACATTCTCTATGACTGTCTCCTGTCAGACTCCAAAGTATTCTCTTCCACTTTATCTCCCTGACCTTGGTCCTCGTCCTACTCAGAGTGGATGCTTCCCTCTTGATCTCTTTGAGTGTTTACTAGATGACATTCTTCATCCACCACCAGTTCTTTGATAGCAAGGGCTATATTTGGATCTACCCAGTTCAAGCATATCAGGTTGTATGCCCAGCATAACACAAAGTGTATCTGGGATAGGGGCCCAATGTATAGACTTGGAGGTGGAGGAAGGGGGTTGTTCATCATCTGATTCAAGTTGGCATGCAATCATGGCAGTAGGGTATTCTGGCCTGATGAAACAGGGGGAGAAGTAGGAGAGCTAGATTCTTTTGATATGGAATACAGAATGTGGAGATACAAACATCATGCAAGGAAGAGATCTGTAGCTCCTAGATGGGGTCCATATTGGATACAGACTGCAAGGATGGATTTCCTGGCCATGGTAGTGAGGTGGAAGACAATGAAGTGGTGATTTAGGCAATGCCTCAACAAAACTCTCTCAATGAAAGATAAACCATCCACCTTTTAAAGGTACAGTGTAAACTCTATGTAGGATTGCATAGAATCTAGCTAAGGAAAAGTATAGAGTTACATGGGCACTATTTATATATAATGGAAATAGGTGGGAATCTATTCCCTTCTGGGAGTGTGGGAAAAATACCTGCCTAAACAGTGGCAGGGAATGGAAAAGCATTCTAAAATGGAGAAAGAAGATAATGTCACACACAGCCTATGAAATGGAAGAGAAGGGCTGTGCATGGAATTCCTCCCACAAGTGTGGGAAGTCTCCTAAAGGATTTAAATAGAATATATGAGATCTCATGGGAAGTAAGGAAGATAATGCCAAATTGAGTGGATGCTGTGTGGAGAAGGTAAGGTGATTTGGTAACTGATATAACTGTGAGAAGATCAAATATATCCTAAAGGATCAAAGAAAGTCAATCAAAGAAAAGAAAATAGATTCTCGTGATGGTGGAAGAAGTCCTCCAAGTTCTGTCCATTTCATATAAACCATGCCTTCCCTAGGGGAACATTCTCCTGGTTGTCTGGCAATGGTGGTGAGGCATTCCACACACTAAGGGAGTCTCTCCATGCTAAGGGACTGCTGAAGTCCTCAGCTGAATCAACAGATGTCTCTATGAAAGTAGAGGAAAAAGATGGTGTATCTAACATGTCTGGGTAAGGTGATGGGGGTTGCCTCCATTGTTCCATAATGGTTTCTGGCTTTTTGATAGCTATGACTTTTTCTGCAATCAACAGATTGAGGCCTCTGACATACAATTCCATCAGGGCAGCATCATCCATTATCTTAGCTTTTCTGGCATAAAGCTGAAAGTCCTGCATGTATTTCTGCAACTTTTTCATTGTAGGGAAGAATTCTTTATCCTTCTGTTTGAGAGCAGCTAACTTCCTCCTGTGGTCCAAGTGGTTCTTGTGATGTGATCTACAGGTATAGATCCAAGACACAAAGATATGGCCAAGTTCAAGCTATCACTCATCAGTAGACAGGAGATGAATAGAAGTCCAGGATGGTTTAGGTAAGTCTTGCTGCAGCCCTCACTTAGGGATGGCAGTTGAACCAAATACCATATAGATTAAACATAGATCTAGTTAGGGTTTCTATTGTACATGGCAGTTGTATTTATAGTGATAGGAAAAATAGCTATGACCATAAAGGGCAATCATAGGTAGAGGGGGGACTGTCCATAGGGTAAAGGGTTACAGTGATAAGCATGGATGGAGAAAGGTGATGATCACACAGGTGGAAGGGGTATAATCAGAAAAGAAAAGGTAGTCCATAGATTACAGAGATAAGAGATAAAAGAAGAATCATACTGATAAAGGTGGGCATGAATGCATCACATCCATGTAGGATCAGTGGGCCACTCTGGAGGGGGTGTGGTCTCTTTCAAGGGCATTGGTGGAGCTTGGACATTCCACCATCCAGGTACTAGATCACCAATGGGTTCCTCTTCCCATGTTGCACCTAGAGCTTCTCCCTTCCAGAATTGATGCTGCCTGTCTATACTCCCTTCATACGCAGCCATAGCAATGTTGGCATTAAGCCATGGTCTGTCCCCTTCTGAAGGAAAAGGAGTTGCCCTCTGTGAGTAGTCCATGTGGTGCATGACAGTAGTCCAGAAGTCTGTCACAGTTTGTATAGAGAAAGCTGATTTGCTGATGTGGGCCTAGACTCCCAGTGTCTGGGCTCTGAGCTCCAGGTGTGGTATTTGCAATTTCAAGTCTAGAATGTTGGATCTGAAGTGAATGTATTGTCACAAATAGCAAGGATGTGTATATGGATGCACATTATATTCATTTGTTATTATTAGAATGTGCTAGGCTGGGGGCTAGCAAGGAAGTCTCAGCTGAAGTCTAATGAGACTGATATTCACACCTCAAACAAGCATGGAAAAGATCATATAACATACCTGGTATATAGCTTCAAATAGATTGCACCTAGACACCAACCTAAGTATGTGTCACAAATATGAATCATATTGTGAATCCATATTTGGATTTAACTGTTGAACATGGTCTTGTTAACAATTGTAGAATAATAGAAATACACATAGGCAGATTATGACAAAGACTGTGTCATGGAGATAGCAACAAAATATATTCTTAAAATAGAGTAAGATCTGATGGCATCACAAATCAATTACACATTAGTGCATATGATTGACCAACAAAGCATACACTAAATTCTCTTTCAGATTCATTGCTTGAAGTTGAACAAGATAATAACACATGTTTATTTATAAATTTTGACTTTGTAGCAAATCGGATGAATCCACTTAGTTAACAACATTTTGAGCATTTGTTACAAATAAGGATAAGTGGGGTATGAAGTGGCCACTCAGAGGCCACTCAGAGGGCCACTCAGAGGGCAAGTGTTGTAAACTACAAGGCCAGTTAGTAGCCATATAATGACATCATAATGATACAAAGTGTACATAATCAATCTGGCACTCTTGCCTCCTTCTCCACCTCTTTCCTCATCGTTATGGTTCTATGCTTCTGCACTGTCTGTGGTAACAAGGGCAAGGTAGTCTCCAAAAGTGAGAAATGAAATCATGAGCAAAATAATCACTTGCATTTTGCTGAGCAGGCTGAGGTGCATAACTGATTATATCTGTTTCCACATTGTGAAATAATCACCCAAAAAAAATCAGTAATATGACACCAAATGTCCCATGGATGAGTGACACACCTACACCAGAGGTGAGGTTTGTGTGTGATGTCTTTAGGCAGGACATAATGATCCTATAGTCATCTTCTATCGAAGAAATTGAGCATGAGATCTTTAGGATGATACTATAAGAAGGAGAGTATATGTCAAAAGTGAGTAATATGAATTTCTACTAAAGCATGAATAATAAGTTGCATAGTTACCCACCGAAGAAATTCAACAGAAAACCTTGCAGGGCAGAGGTTTGAGAAAGGATCAAGAGCCTACTATGATATCCAAGATGCCACTCAACTGCAATGAACAGGCTTTCCTGGCACTTGCACTCATCGTGCACACATGAGTAAAGGAAATTTTCAAAGGGGTGGACAATCTAGATGTACCAGGAGCATAAGAGAGCACCTTGTAGGCATTGGAGAATGATGAACATTGGTTGATAGAGAAAAAGCAAATTATTACTCACTTTGACATGGGAGGGGATGAAGCCAGTGAAATGGTGTGCACTAAAATAGAGGACAAAATACAACAGGTGCTTGTGGCAGTGAGCAATATAAAGAGGACTCTGGTAGCTAGAAGTCCGGAGGAAATGTTGCAAAGAGAAAATGCGTCAAATGTTATCAACACTGATATGTGAGGATATCATATACAAAACTCCAGCTCATGATATGGTGGCAGGGAAATGGCCTTATAAAGGTTTTTGCAAGGCTAACCCTACCGTGCTCTTGCCTATGCTTATTGTTGTGATTCTGAGCATCTTTTGTCACCTGACAGAGCTATGGTGCAATGCAGTACTTCAACTCTTGGATTTGCTGACCAGCATCCATCAATCTGGAGGATCTTCAGGTGATGAACAGCTCCCAAGGAATATATGCACTGTTCAAATGAAATTTGACCTCAAGCTGTTGATGCACACTCATGCTACATGCATCTGGTGCTCCTGTACATACACTCTGGTTGAACAAGGAAAACAGACAATATATTCAGAGTGTTGCTCATTCAAGAGATACCGAGGTAGCAAGCCTTGTGGACAGCTTCTGATCAAATCACATCAGGTGAATGGCAGGAAAGTTAAGGTCCCAATCAAACCATTTGTTGTCCAAGATTACACAGATTTTCTGGCAGGGTTGCTTAGTCACCCTGGCATGGAGGCAGCCATAAAATGTGGGACCCTTCTAAATGACGAACATCAGCTATGGGACATCAAAGATGGAACTGTACTCACCAAGATCAGAGGCCCAGATGGAAATCCATTCATAGATGGGTTGAAGAGGAGTGACCTAAGGTTGTCATGGAGTCTTTCTGTTGACTGATTTAATCCACAAGGAAACAAAGTCTCTGGAAAGAGAAGATCAGTAGGGTTGATTGCCATGGCTCTCCTGAACCTTCTGCCAAGTCTCTGCTACAAGGCTGAAAACCTCTATGTGGTCAGGGTAATCCCAGGCCCCAGGGAGCCCTCTCTCAAGGAAATCAATCACTTCCTCTGACCAGTTGTTGATTTCTTCCTGCCAGCATGGAAGTATGGCACATGGCTTACCAAAACCACATCTCACCTGACAGGTCACCTCATACGATCAGTGATTGCACTCGCTGTCAGTGACCTACCAGCTGCACAGAAGATAGGTGGCTTTACAGCCCCCACAGCAGAGAATATGTATTATCTATGTTGGTTACAGAAGTCAGAAATTAGAAACATTGATTGGACAAATTGGAGACAATGTATTTATAAGGAGCACTTCGATGCCGCCACTCATTGGAGAGATGCAAAGAGCAAGACTGAGAGGAGTAACTTATTCAAGAAGATAGGGATACAATGGTCGGAACTACTTTGCTTGCCGTACTGGGATCCCACTCATTTCCTAGTTGTTGATGGAATGCACAACTTATTTCTCAGCTTGACACAGTACCACTTCAGAGATCTTATTGTTATTGATAAGCTAGCAAACCAGGAAGCAAGGACAACTACAAACCTGTTGGAGCATCCTCCTGATCTCAAGGAAGTTGAAAAAGGGAGATGTATCTTTCAGAAGGAACTGCCGAACTTAAGCTCCTTGCACTGATTGCGCATGAATGTGTTGCTAAAATTGATGGAGGAACATGGGGCACTTGAAAGGCTTGGCCTCTTAAAGAAGAGACCTGCAAAAAAAATGTTAATTGAAGCATTGCTGGTAATTTACAGTTCTGTTAACCAACATACTCATTCTGACTATTAGGATAAATAGGCAAATCATCCACAGCAATCTGATTGCATCCCCATGGAGGTTAACAAGACACAGATTCTCCACCTTGAGGATAGCAATGTTATACTGGGTGGCGAATTCATTGAAGACTGCACAGCCAATCAACCGGAACACAAACAAGAGACAGAGAGATCATTTGAACCATTAACCAATGCAGAAATCAGTAATATTCAGGAATATCTACATACCATAATAAGACCGACATGGCATTGAGGACCACCTACAAACCTAGATGAGGCAGAATATGGCAAGCTGAAGGCTGAGCAATGGTGCTCTGGCATCGAATTTGATTTGCTGGTTATCTTGCTCAAATTATGGGGCAATGGGAGAGGGAATCAGCAAGATGAGCAAAGAAAAAAATTGGTGCACAGTACTATGCTTTTGGCCATGGTGATCTGATGGGGGACTTCCCATGTTACATCTGATCATCATGCACATCAGTACAAGACCCATATTACAGAGTACCTTTCCTCTGTCAATGAGATTTTTTCAGAACTCAAATGGTGACCAAATCACCATGCTGCACTTCACATTGACAAATTCCTCCAAAGGTATGGCCCAATGCACAGATGGTGGATGTTTCCATTCAAACAGGTAATTGGGGTACTTCAAAAAATCAACACCAGCCACTGGGTCAGCTGTAGGTAGCCTAGTACATAACTTGAGATCAACTACTCATATGAACAACAGGGGAGCTGGAACGTACTATGCTAATAGCATTTTGTGCTGCCACAAAAGTAAAAGCTCTCTTCCAAGCCCCAGATGCTGCACCAACAGTCAAATATGCAGCAGCAATTCTAAATCAATGCAGGGGTACAGGCATTGGCACGTCATTTGAGGGTGATCTCAAGTTTTTTAGCAGTGGAACCAACTCACCCAGTTTGGAGGAATGCAACACCGTGAAAATCTCACTATCTTCAGACATTTTCAAGACCATAATGGCTAAGTTCAGTTCTAATGCCAACATCAATGTCAAGGGATATAAGCGCTGCCATTTGAAGGGCATGCAGTATACTACACATGCGACTTCCTATGTCAACTCCCACATCTTCTTCAAGGACAGACAAAGTTTTATTCCAGCAGTTATAGATGAGATATGCTCTGTGATCTTGATGGAAGGCGATCAGCAAATCATCTTCATCGTTCACAGGTACTTACCAATAGCAGATGAAATTGAGGATCCTTTCTGCAGCAATGGTGATTTTGGAGCAAGGCTATGGAAGGGTGAGTGTGCAAAACAGCAAGAGATCATCCCTCTAGCCAGGGGGGAAATTTGCCCTGTAATAAGCCTATCATGGGATAATGCAACACTAGTGATCAAGCCTTTGAACCAGGTAAGTTGATAGGGTTTACAGAGGAAACACTAACCTACACTAAGCATCTAGGTGATGCACACAAATACTTGAGGATTGGGAGTCTGTGATTTCTTTAATCTTTGTAGCTTTATAATACATGCTAAGACTGTTTGTATCTAAATCATATCCAGGCAATCACTACATTCAAGCTATGAGCATTCAACTTGTACAAGTGTTCAAGTTTCCGAGCTACTTGTCTACTAATTGGTTTTGTCAATCCAACACTTTTGACATCTGGGAAAGCTTTCAGCCAGGTGGCACAAAGTGTCTATAGATCTTTAGTAGAAGTCAGGGGCCACAAAAGGCTTTGACTTACCAGAAGTTCCTCATTACAATCAGTAGATGCTCCATTTACATAAGCGATAGTCAGCTTCTGAACACTGCAGGAGATGCGCTGCTCTTTGCTGGGAAGGGTTAGGGTACTTTCAGGGAATGGGAGTTTATGGGGCCATCTAGGCAGTGAGACCCAGAGTGTTGATGCATTGTAGAATACCTGGGTACAGCTAAGAACCATCAAAATCTGATGCTGATTGAAGGGGATGTCAATGAGGGAAAGGAAAATGGACTTTACTGTCTCTACTGCATGAAGGGACTTTCCTAGCATCCCAACATAAGCAGGGGTGCCACCAATATGATACAGAGCAGGGAGATTGACTATGGGACACTGGTCAAGATATCGACCCTCCCTCTCATTATCAGAGGCAATTTCAAGGAATTCCACATGAGGATGGGATCATAGAAATTGGAGGAGTGCACAGATGGGGCACTTGGAATCAACTTCAAGTCGCTTCAGGTTTGGAAGATGTAGGACATTTAGAAGTTTCCTCCATGCCGATGCATTTAGCCTGTTATGATAAAGGGAAAGGTCTTCGAGAAGGGGTGAATGCTGAAGTATTTGAAGAGTAGTGGGTAGTATGGCAGAGGAAAAATGGCTGGAGAATTTGCAGAAAATGACTAGAGTTTTGTATGCATTGAGTAGGGGAGCTTAGGAAAGCTAATAGGCAATTTAGTTTGAACAGTTGACAGATTGAAATAATGGATGTCCTGACATCCAGACCTAAGGATAGTCCTTTTCATATCCAGTGCAACTCCACCCCTCTGGTACAACCCCTCAGCACCTCTGGTGTGATTTCCTCTTTATCTCATAGATATTTGACTTGGACTTGTATAGCATTATTCCCTATGTCTCATCATTACATTTTCCTAGTCATCCTTGATTACTTACATTCCTGGTTATCCCTAGTACCTGTACCATTGATTGCTAAGAGGCATTGCCTCAAGGCAATGCTCTGGCACAACTCCACCTCCGACTCTGCAGTCATTAGTAATCCATCTCCTCCATACTATATAAACTCCATACTTTAGTTGTACATACTTCAGTTTGAATATTGACATAAACACTTAAACATCCTCCTCTCTGATCCTCCTAGTCATTGAGTGACTTCACTCCAACACCCTCCATCCTCTGACCTTCCACTCTGAAATTTGGGACAACAGGATCCCTTGTAAGGGTGCACCACATATGGTGAAGCCAAGTCCCTCTTGACCTCCCCTAACTCTGTTTCTCTGATTAACTCTGGAGGTCCTTTGCCCATCTAGTTTTAACAGTCCTCAAAAGAGTGGACATCTTGTCCATTGACAAGCACCCATCACAGGACATAGTAATTGATGATTTGTTTGCCATTCGTGGAGCCTCCATGAACATTGTTAACACAAACAAATGAAAGTTGTTCTTGATGGAAAAATAAAAGCAATTGGGGGGGTTGAATCCAGTGAGACAGCTCCGAATGAGAAGTGCTTCATATTGTGTAGTGTCCACAAGAAAGAGATTGAAGGATGCTCTTTTGGTTTCCAAGTGGCGGGCAGACAGGAACTAGGGACCAGCTATTTCTCTTAGTAGAATACATACATTGCCACAAGTCTTCAGATCCTCAGTGGTGAGATATTTGGTGATTATGTGGAGCAGTTTGACAGGAAGGATGAAGAGCAAAGGGGTGATCTAAGAGAAGTTAGAATAATAAAGCCAAGGGTAACACAGCAACTTACCTTCATAATCTTGTAAACCAATTTATCTGTTTCAAGCTGAAGATGCTTGTAGGGTAGATCTTCAGCAATATTGTCTACTCTATTCCATTTATATGGATTGCCAAGGGAAGTTGTGGGGTAAATATCCATGAGAGGAAAGAACACAATGCTAGGAGGGGTCACAGAAGAGGAAAGATGGATGTCAGCCTATTGTTCAAGATGAGGATGCTTGCAAGGTAGATCTCCAGAGAGATCATCTGGTCTATTCTGTTTGAGTGGAAATGATGAATTGCTGAGAGGAGTAGGATGGATATTGGTTGGAGGTCTCTGAAAATTGGAAGATTGACCTGGGCAAGTTTCTCTATGTCATGGACTCACTAAAGGATGTATGTTGGAACATTCGTCCTTTCTTTCATTCTTTTGTTTCTGAAAAAGAAAGATCAGCCTGAAATGACTTATTTCACACCACAGATACTCACTGGCCTAGATTTCAAAGATGGATATACATGACTGTTAGATTGGCCCATTGGAAAATAACACTGAAAGTGTGGGCAGTGAGGTAAGATGGTGAGATGGAGAGAACTGTCTGGTTGTCTGAAAACTAGATATAAAACACAGAGTCAGTTAAGTACTGCTATATCGAGACATAATAATATGGACCTTTGATGGAACACGACCATATTCACCTCAAACCATCCATCTTTTGTCATGCACCACATTGATTATCCATGGAGGGTGACCCCTTTCCCTTTAGAGGGGGATAGACCATGGCTAAATGCCAACATCACCACCATCACCTATGGAGGGACAGATAATGGGCAACATCAATTCTGGGGAGGAGAACTGGAGGGAGCGACTTGGGACAACATCCCCAATGGGGTGTGTCACGCATCATGTGGACTACCCACGGAGGGCGACCCCTTTTCCTCATGAAGGGGATAGGCCATGGCTCAACAGCAACACCGCCCTTGCGCCATACGGAGGGAATGAGGACGGGAGACAGATATTTTGGGAGGGACAACCGGAGGGAGCGACTTGAGGGGAAGAACCACTCGGAGACTTCGTCCCAGGATGGTGGAACATACAAGCCCTGCCCCTAGGATTGGAGGAGACCGCACCTGTGCCAGAGTGGCCCACGGATCCCGCATGGATGTGACGCATCCATGCCCCATTACTTAGGCACGATCCCTTTCTCATTTATCTTAGATTCACTTATCGGACTACTTTCTATTCCGATCACACGTCTTCGCCTGCGCGATCTCTCTTTCCCCCACTACCTATGATATCCCTTTGATCTTTCTACGGACAGTCTTCCTGTTACCCACAACCGCCTTTTATGATCGTGGCAGTACTCCTCCTCCTATAAATACGACTGCCTTGTACAGTAGCTCCCTAACTAGATCTACGTTTAATCTACGTGGTATTTGGTTATCTGCCATCCCTAAGTGAGGGCCGCAGTCGACTTCCTTACAATCCCGGATTTCTACCAGTCTCCTGTCTACTGAGAGTGACAGCTGAACATTCAGGGGTCTATTGTGTCAGAATCTATACCCGTAGATCGCGTCACAAAAGATCTAGTTGAACCTTGTTCACTCCTTGTTCTACCAAGAAGAGTTTAGTGGGCCAACAAATCCCCACTAAGGAGATCCGCCACCATATACTCTGCGAGAGATCCCCACAAAGGGGAAGAAGACCACAATGTCGCGAGAAATTCCCAGACCGATCTCCCCGATCCGCATCGAGGACTGCGAGTCAGGAGAAGCTCTACTACTTCTAGCCATCATCACAACCCCAAACCCCATCGGACCAGAACCTATCGTCGCCCTTCTGAGAGCCTACCCGCACCTCCACAGATTAGCACAGAAGTTGACCCAACCGACAGGAGTACAACTCCTGTCCCACCTAATACAGCTACGTCGCACCTAGAGGAAGACTTCGCCCTCGACCTCCCACCACCACCGGGAAGAGGGAAAATGACTGAGAAACGGGCAGGCTTACCAACCGACTTTTCCGGCGAAGGAGAAGACGCTACATGGTGGATCATGACCATGAGTAACTACTTCGCCATGAACGACGATATCTACACCTACGGGCAAGACAAAATCAATACCACCCTGAACAAGATGAGCAAAGGAAGGGGAAAGACGTTTGCGGAAGCATACTACAACCAGAGAGAGGAGGGAACGATCTCAGATACACAGACGTGGAAGGAATTTAAAGAGAAATTCCTCGAAGCGTTCTCGTCCAAGGAGGTCCATCTGGACCATCGAAGGAAGTTAGCTGCTCTAAAACAAAAGGACAAAGAATCCTACCCTACCACTAAAGGACTACAAGGGTACACGCAGGACTTCCAGCTATACGCCGGGAAAGCAAAGATGACCGATGACGCCGCCCTAACTGAATGGTTCGTCAGGGGCTTAAACCCCCTTATCGCGGAAAAGGTCATCGGGAATAAGGAGCCGGAAACCCTCAAAGAGTGGATCGAATCCGCTCACAAGCAAATGAGGCAGATCGAAAGAGTTCGAGACCTGAAAGGGAATCGATACAAAGCTGAGACGCGAGAAAGAGACCCAAATGCCATGGACGTAGATGTCATCAAACTATCTCCATTTAATCGCGCCAAGCACATCAAGGAAAATAGATGCTTCATATGCCATAAAGTAGGGTGCTCCACCAGGAACCATCCACGACCAGGAACCATGTCTCACGGCAACAAGTTCCAAAAGAGGGAACAAACCAAAGAGATCATTGAGACCAAAGCGGAATCCTCGGCAATCACCGACTACGTTAAAGTTCTTGAGGATCAAAACGTAAAGGAAGAAGACGTAATCAAAGTACTCAAAGAAGTATACAAGGAACCAGTCTTCAAAGAGGAAGAAGAGGTGGTAGCAAAAATAAGTGTGGCAACCCTAAAAGAAAGGGTAGAAAGGGCCAAGGGTTTTTAAAAAGGAGAGCTCCGCCAGTGTGTCCCTCTCCTATGACCTGGAATGTACAATCTACGGAAAAACAGTCAATTACAATCCCCGTTCAGATACTCCCAGGAAACACTGAGATAAAAGCCCTAGTCGACAGCGGAGCTAGCACTTGCTTCGTAAATGAAACTATCGCACGAAAACTACGCCTACCTCGAATAAAACTTCGAGTCCGAAGGATCGCCGTCAACATGGACGGAACGAGTAATCATGGAGGAGATATAACCCACAAAACCCAGTTAACTACATCCATCGGCGGAAGAAGGGAAACCAGGGACTACTTAATAATCAAAAGCGGAAAAACCGACATGATACTAGGAATGAACTGGCTCGCGACCCATAATCCAATGATCGACTGGATAAATCGGGAACTGAAAGGAGGAAAGAAAAGTCAGGACCCCGAGGAACAAAGATATTTGATAAAATATCTCACTACAAATCTGGCCGAAGAACCAAACGAGGAAGTACTCATCCGATGCTGTACCGAAGGAGAAGAGATCAACAAACTCACTATCTCCATGGACATCGCCAGTAAAGCAACCAAGGAGGAGATATCCCTCCCCCACAAATTCCAACAGTACCAAAGGGTATTTTCGGAAGAAGCCACCCACACTCTACCACCTAAGCGAGCATATGACCACCACATCGACCTACTCCCCTCATTCTCCCCCAGAAGAGCAAAGAATTACCCCCTAAATCCGGAACAAACAGAGGCGTGCAAGAAATTCATAACTGAACACCTCCAAAGCGGGAAAATCCAACCGTCCAAATCCCCTCAGGCCTCCCCATTTTTCTTCGTAGGAAAGAAGGACGGAAAACTCCGCCCCTGCCAAGATTATCGGTATCTAAATGAACACACCGTAAAGAACGCATACCCCCTACCTCTTATCTCAGATCTCATCGATAAATTAAAAGGATCTAAGATCTTCACCAAAATGGACATACGGTGGGGGTACAACAACGTTCGAATCATACCGGAAGACCGATGGAAAGCCGCTTTCATCACCCCGTTGGGACTGTTTGAACCAACAGTGATGTTTTTCGGGTTATGTAATTCCCCAGCCACCTTCCAGGCTCTCATGGATGATGTCTTCGCCGACTACCTAGCCGAGGGGTGGCTGATCATATACATGGACGATCTCCTCATACACTCCCCAGACCAACAAACACATGACGAAAGAACGAAGAAAGTACTAGAACGCATGATGGAACACCAACTCTACCTAAAACTGGAAAAATGCTCCTTCGACACCACAACTACCGAATACTTGGGAATGGTCATCTCGGAAGGGGAAGTAAAAATGGACCCGATAAAATTACAAGCCATTCAGGAATGGAATCCCCCTATGTCTGTAAAAGGAATCAGATCCTTTCTAGGATTCTGCAACTTCTACCGAAAGTTCATTGAGGGGTTTTCTACCAAGGCACGACCCCTCGTCGAACTAACTAAGAAGGAAACTAAATGGCAATGGGGGGAATCCCAGGAAAAAGCCTTCCGAGAACTCCAAGAACAATTTCTCAAAAGACCAATCCTGATCATCCCCGATCCATCTAAACCCTTCTTCGTGATGACCGACGCATCCCTAGTAGGGACGGGAGGAGTGCTAATGCAAAAAGACGCCAACGGAGACTTACATCCATGTGCATATCGGTCCAGCACCCTCTCCCCCGCCGAAAGAAATTACGACATCTACGACAAGGAATTATTAGGAGTAATACATGCACTAGACGACTGGCGACACTACCTCACGGGCACCAATCATCCCGTCACCCTCCTCACGGACCATAAAAATCTCCTTTACTTTAAGGAAGCCCGAAAGCTATCCAGACGACACACACGTTGGCAGCTCTTCCTCCAAGAGTTTGATTTAAGCTTCCATCACCTTCCAGGTTCCCAAATGGGACCAGCAGACGCCCTTTCCAGGTTACCTAATCCTGATCTAACTGATGACAATTCGCGACTACAACTCCTCCCGGAGGAACTATTCATCAATAAAATAGATCTTGCTCTCAAGAAAAAGATCAGGGCCTCATCCGAAAAAAATCCTCTAGTGCTTCAGGCACTGCAGAGGATATATCAAGAAAATCACATCCCGGATAAGACAAACCAGTCCGATTGGACATACACCGAGGGACAATTATACTTCCGACACCGCCTCTACATCCCACCGGAAGAACGACAGGAGCTAGTACATTCAGTTCACTCCTCTTCCGCAGGAGGGCACGGAGGACAACATAGGACCATCCAACTACTCTCTAGAGATTACTGGTGGCCGGGACTCTCCACGTTTGTTAGGAAATATATAGCGGGCTGCCCTATCTGTCAACAAAACAAAAACATTAACAGTCCGAACCACCCACCCCTTGTCTCAATCCCAGCAACGGCGCCACATCCATTTCACACCATATCCATGGACATGATCACCGATCTACCTAAATCGGGGGATGCGGACTCTATTTTGGTCGTGGTGGACCACGGCCTTAGCAGGGGGGCAATTTTCATCCCAACAACGAAAACTGTCGACGCAGCAGGGGTGGCCAGGCTATTCTTCAAGAAGGTGTTCCCCCGATTTGGCCTACACTCCAAGGTCATCTCCGACAGAGGTCCCCAATTCGCCTCCGCCTTCGCTAAGGAGCTGGCCAGATTACTCGAATACGACGTCGCCCTATCCACCGCATATCACCCACAAACCAACGGGGAGACAGAAAGAGTAAACCAAGAATTGGAAACCTATCTACAAATATTCTGCCAAGGACAACAGGACCGATGGAGCGAACTCCTCCCAATGGCAGAATTTAACCATAACTCCTCCGTCCACTCCACCACCAAACAGACCCCGTTTCACATCATGATGGGATACGAACCTAGAGCTTACCCCCCTATCGGGAAAACATTTAACCCAACTATCGAACGAAGGTTGACTGAATTGGGACATGCCAGGGATGAAGCATTAGCCGCAATCACCAACGCCCAACAATTCTCCCACCAATACTCGACGTTCAAACCTTGGAAGATAGGGGAGAATGTATGGCTGTCGAACAAAAACCTTAAAACTCCTTACCCCTCAAAGAAGCTGGGACCAAAAAGGGAAGGACCCTTTCGAATCACGAAAGTACTGTCACCTGTGACTTACCAACTGGAATTACCACCGACATGGAAAATCCATAACGTATTTCATGCTTCCCTTCTTACCCGATTTGTCCAAAATGACAAATACGGGGTAAGCGGAACTCCACCCCCCCCTGAAGTCATAGGTGACGAGGAAGAGTATGAGATCGAGGCCATATTAAATCACCGAGGATACCCTGGACGTAGGTCCTACCTTGTCAAGTGGAAAGGATACAGCACCGCCGAGAATACTTGGGAACCAGAGAACAACTTCACCCACACCGACAAAACACTCCAGAACTATAAAAAGAGAAACAAATTGACATGAAGCAGCCCAGCGCCCCTTGCTCTTTTTACAAATTCTCTCTGAAAACCGACAAACCCGACAAATATACCCGATGATTCTCTACTATCTCTATATTCGAACCTGGACGAAAACGCCACTACTCTCGAGAACACATCGAGACCCATCAGTGTTATTGCACCATCAGTGCCTGCCCCTATCACTACTAGCCCATCATTCTGCTCCTTATCGTCAACCATTCCCTCCCCATTTTCTTACCTTTCGGAAACCCTCCTTTACCCATTATAGTTACCTTACGATTCGTGATTCAGATCAACTTCACTCTTTTCTCCGACAACCTTGATCTCACCTCTCATGCCTCCATTTTCTTCTTTATTTATGTCCCTTATACTCGCCCTGGTCAAAGACGTCTTCAACCTCCAAATTCTCCCTCCCTCCTATAGAAGGATCGCCTACACCGCCATACTAGATGATCCCCAAGGACTTGCCCTTCTAGAAGCCAACCTAGAACTGCGAAAATTATCCTCGATCGTCCTCCTCATTGATACCTATCGCAGTTATGTCTCCACAAGACTCCTGATCGAAGAAAATGGCGTGGAGAACATTACTGAGGCGATCGCAAAAAATCTCCGCTCGGCGGGAGGCCAGACCCTCGACGCACTCCACTTCTGTGGACTGGGATACTTTATCAAGAGACTCCCCGCCTCCACCTTCTTTGGAAAGCTTTATCCCATTTACCTCCAGCTTCCCAGAACTATGGGACAGTGAGGATTTATCGACATCGAACTTGCTAGACAGTTCGCCTTTCTTAATGGGAGCAGTTTCCCGTTTGAGACTGAGGCGATTAGACGGCTCACCGGAGAATCGCGAGATAGCGAGGAGTGAGAGAATCTTCTTCCCCTCCCGATTCGTATCACCCAACCTCTTACAGAAGTTGCGGTCCCTGAAACTCCGGAGAGATCCGAAGGAGAAACCGACGAAGCCCTGCCCAGACACCTCGTCCCAACCACTCCGTCCCCCAACCCCATACCCAGAATCCCTAAGCGACCTAAGCGACCTCTCTCCGCTTGAATCACTATCGGACGATATGACGCCCCAAACTCCCCCACAAGAACCTACCAATGCTATCAGTGTGGAAGTCCCAACCATCTCCAACCCGCCTGTCCCAACTACACCTGCCCCTACTGCAGACAGGACACGCCAGGACACCCCCAACATCTCTGCCCCAGCCGCGCAGAGGGTGGATCTAACTAGATGGATGATGGACTGGGATGAGATCGATGAGGTTCATCGACCTTATCGACGGGGT
>JBBPJU010000413.1:0-23801 GCA_038088875.1 Austroboletus festivus
CGGAAGGTCCGGTACCGTTCGAGATCGCAAGATGGGCTGGTGGATCAAGGGTCGCCCATCCTGCTGTACCTCGGCGACGTGTGACAGCGAGGACGATTTCATCGCGTTATGGATGGGGTATGGGGTACCAGCATCCTGAGGTGCCTCATCTGAGTATAACTGCGAGGCCGGCCGGGACGTCGCCGTAAACGAAGAAAGATCGGTGTCGGATAAGGCGGGAGAACTTCTGTGAGAGTAGTAGTAGAGTCCGATATCTTGTTCTTCCAAGTCGTCTGGGATTTGGAAGCTAGAGCTCGTCGACATCGCTGGCTCCAAACGACTTGCGACCGTTGGAAAGTCAAGCACACGCGACAGTTTTGCGAGTGTGAGGGCTTCATCCGATAGGCTGAGCAATTTTCGGCTAAGTGAACCAAACTGGGAAAAAAAAAAGAACTAGGGTTTATGTAATATTTCTAGCGTAGTCCACACATAGTATCACAAATATTCTAGATATTTTGATTACTTCCAATCTATTCGATACTAAGCTATCATGCTACGAGAACTTGCCAGCAAGAGGCGCGGAGCTTGCAGAATGGTGATGAAACAATTAGAGGAATTTGATCCCAGAGATGTGGCCATAAAAATGGTGACTCGAGCCCCAATATTGCTAGACCCAGAGACGCCGATACAGTGAAGATGGGTAATGCAGAGTCTAGCAACCCAGCGGATGGCGATCACGGCGATCTTGTCTTTAGCTTGAGATCCCTGCGAACATATCCGCAGTGTATCGCCCGTCTCGTTTGTGTCATCTTACTGCTGATATTGGATCTCGGCTGGCGGCTTTCGACAACAAGAACTGACTTTGCTCAGCATGCTTATTTTCGGGAACAGGCACATCATTTATGGTCTCCAAGGATGCTTGTGCTCTATCCCTGTTTACGTGCTTGTTTGGTCTTGCTCATACACTGCACAAAAATCGTCGCTCGTACCTATATACACATGGGTCACCAGGCCGGTCATGATCACACCCGAGAACACTGACCCATTGAAGTGCCCAATTTGGACTCGGGTTAGACTCCCACCGCCTCAGCCCCACTGCTCTCCGCTCCGCCCTCCTCAAGGGAACGACCCACTCATAGGCTATAGCAGACCCGTGTTCCTCGGTTTCTTGCCGACCTCTGTCACTTTGTAAGTATTATACATGTTCCATACGATGGATGCTGACCATCGCTCAGGAGTTCGTCCAATAGCATCCTGGCGGAAGATGAAGAGACCAGATGCAGCAAGTGCCCCTTATTCCCCGTCTTCGCATCTTTTTGGTCGATCCACCATCATTGCTACCAGGAATTCGTTGGACAAGCCTTATGCTGACCTATCTGCAATGCGATCCATAGGGCTTTGCCCAGACTACAACCCGCAATAGTCGATCGTCGCGGTACATTTAAAGCTACCATGCACAAGATCTCCTACTGGCTACTAACCATTACTTTGCCCTACATTGCTGTATTTAAGAAATTGCAGGTACGGAATCGATCAAGCAACTCCAACAATACAGACCATCCCGTTTAATTCTTGGTGGCCGCATTGTATACACCGCAGAAGAGATGCAAACGTGGACTCTCCTCCCCATGACCACTTCTAACTTCACTGTGTCTACAAGTGTTCAGGGTCTCGCCCTCTGGACTGATGTTCCCACTGCTTCTCTAGTTCAGATCACTGCACTACCCATGGCAACAGCATCATCCCAGACTGTCGTACCAAGGCTTCCGTACCGTACCCAACCGAACATACTCTATTTCCTCCCCCTTTTCATCGTTCTTAGTGACATAGTTGGTACGATCACAATCGCAGTCTTGCTCAAATGCAGAGAGAAGCGCAGACGTTCCTTGCTTGTACACGGATACCCGAACATGGAGCAGTTCTCACTCTTCCTTGCCGGTACTCCCAGCAAACTTATTATTCATAGCTGCGTGGTAGAAATGTGGCGCCATATTCCCAACCAAACCCTGCTGAAGCATGCTTTGTAACGGATGACATTGAGTGTCAAGATCTCTATTATTTGACCATCATGACCATATCCTGTATCTATCAGCCTGCTCTCTGGTCGACCCATAGCGACGGGTTCTGTGTGAGCATAATTGGCTCTGGAGCTAGCGATGCTTTGTGGGAGCCAAACCCAGTAATCCCATCCCAGGCTCCGACGGTGGGTTACTAGAGTTGAGCTACTATACATACAATACTTCGTATGAATCGTACAGTGTCCTACACCAGGTTTGCACCAAATAAAATATATCACAAGTGCGCTCCTTACCCCGTCCCCATCATCTCTATATCGATATTAGCCTCATCCATGAGGCCTTCCTATACAGTAACCTGATGTCAGAAGACCGAATAAATAAGCTACACGGCTTGCATACCTGAAGTTTGACACCAGGCTGCAATGGGTCCACTGCGGACCACCCAACTGGGACGGAAACTTCTGGTGCGATTTTATGTGAAATAGCTGTGATTCTTTCTGCTCTTGGTCCGATATAAATCAACCTAAACGGAAGTTTCTTTAAATTTTCCGACAACTTGCTCTGCAGTTGTTGCAGACCGTCTTCCGGGTCCTCGTGTTTACTTGCAACTGTTATTTGAAATGCGAATATCTCTGTCGTGGTGAAAAAGGCAGAATCAATGCTTGGGAAACTGGGAGGAGCTACCCAATAAAAGGGCGCTGCAGATTTGAGATCATTGGTACCGAGGAGGAGATTATTGGTGCCAGATAAAGATGTAGGGAGATTCGAGATGTTTGCTCCAACCCATTGACATTCTATTGTGTTCTTCGCGAGGAAGAAGCTGTGGAACCATGATTTATAGATGACACCGGCACTTTGTCGAGTCTCTGAAGCTAAACTCAGAGTGTCGTAAAACCGTAGCTTGGTCTCATTGTCCTTTCTCTTCAGTGTCTCCCCCAGGAGGTTACAAAGATTATCCGTTGGCACAGAAACTGTATGCTTCCTATGATCAGCAACACCGTCGGGATAAAAGCAAGGACGTATGAAGAAGAATGGTGATTCGGGATCGATGCAATTGAGCGCCTTGCCCGCCAATATAAATTGGGAGGAAAACTGAATGGCTTCCGAGGTGCGTGATCGATATCCGTCCTCGATAAGCCGAGGGTCCCTTCTATGGAAAGCTAGCAATGTCCGAGGAACGCCGCCATAGTTCTCAGCGAGATCAACCATGCGTTTGACATCCTCTGCATCCATACCGGAAAGCATGCTGACCTCCGAGTCATCAGACATTGATGCAACTGGGAAGACATGACACTCACGCAAGGTGCCTGATCTCCTGATTATTCCAAATGTCCATTACATATGGAGCAGCTTTGACTTGCTTGGACCAGTCCTTCCAGCGTGTGACCTTGGGTGACGTAGCCTGGACAATTCGAACATGTCGCGCATTACGAAGAAAAGAGACGTGAGGCGTCGCCATGACAGAGTTCGAATCGACGAGAGCCCATATCTTTTCATAGCGGCGCAGAGGCTTAGTGTCATGAAGGGGGAAATATTCAACAGACTCTCCGAAAAGCAGATAGGACGGATCCGGGAGCTGTAATGCCACTATCTGCTTCATCTGGAGCAACGAGACCAGCGCATAAATAAGAAAATATGTTTTCCCTGACGGAAAGAAACAAAACTTGAGTACAGAATCAAGCAGTGGCGAATATTTAACCAGACTAACCTATACCAGGCTGACCTATGACGTAGGCTCCTTTCTCATAGTCATCGGTTTGCAGCGCTTCCAACGCGAGCTCGTACTCAGGTCTTATAAGAATCTTTTCATCGATCGAGACCCCTGAAAAGAAGTACTCGAGGGCATCGCGGTATTCGCTGATGTCGATGAACTTGACGTCGACTCCATCCTCAGTTGGAAGATGCTTGGTAAGAGCTTCAGGATTACCCCAAACGAGCCGAGTAAACTCTTTTATCGGGTCAAAAAAATTGTTCAGGTGAGTGGGATCGGGGGCATCATTTGGCATGGATGTTCTTTGGGGAAGAAATGCCTCGAGCAGTAAAGAGGGGCTATATTCCTAATATAGTCTCTTTTAAACTCCGCTTTAGCTCATCGCAACTTCAGTGCTCTGTCGAGTTTATCGTCCCGCTCGACGTCAACGCCCGCTTCAAGGTCCCCTCGCCATCCAAACATACCGTGAGTCCAGCTGGTATATCCACCCGTACCATCCTTTGGAGCCCATACATGATGGAAACCTCCTTTCGGGTGCTGGATGGTGGAGTGTACGCTCGGATGACGATCATACTGATCTCGTCTTTTTCTCGACAGGCCAGCGTCAAGTGCGAACACATCCGCAGTATGTCGCCCATCTCGCTTCTCTTGTCTTTCTGTTGACGTTGGATCTCAACTGGCAGCTTTCGACAACAAGAACCGACTTTGCCCAGTATGCTTATTTCCAAGAAGAACAGGCGCGTCATCTACGAAAACCTCTTCAAGGGTGCGTGCGTCCATAGTATCCCAGCATCGCTCCAAGACCTGACGTGCTTGGTTGGTTTTGCTCGCCCGTACCTCTGATGTGGGTGAACCGCGTATATACACACATGGATATACAGAGGGTGTCCTCGTCGCCAAAAAGGACTACAATGCGCCTAAACACGAAGACCTCGATGTGCCCAACCTCGAAGTTATCAAGGCGATGCAAAGTCTGACCTCGAAAGGCCTCGTCAAGACCCAGTTTTCGTGGCAGTGGTACTATTACGTGCTCACGCCCGAAGGCGTCGAGTACCTCCGGGAGTGGTACGTTCTCGTTTTTCCGGTATGGTAGGGGTGTTGACTTTTTCCCGTACCCGTGTAGGCTGCATCTCCCCAACGAGATTGTTCCTTCGACCCACAAGCGTACAGCTCGTCCGCCTCGTCCAGCGACAGTTCGTCCTGGCGCTGAAGGTGGTGCACCACGCCCACCTCGTGGCGACCAGGAGGGCTACCGGAGAAAGGAGGGTGGCGCACCTGGCGACTACAGGCCATCTTTTGCTGGTGTCGGCCGGGGCGGTCCTTGAGGTCGTAAAGGTATATTCACGTGTGGCCACTTGTGATTCTGTTGCCATCTCGCCGAAAAACAACGTTTGTATGAGCATGTTGCATGTCTAGTCTATGCGCTATGCTATCAAATTTCCCTCTTCTGGCACGCACACGTATCATCTTCCAAAATACTCGACGACACTGCGGATGGCGCCTTTGCCTTGTTCAGCTTCGAAAGATTCTTTGCGCGCCTCGATGACTTGTTTTGAAAAAGAGCTAGAACGGTTTGTGAGTACCGAAAGAACTCGATGACCAAAGAGAAAGCTTATACAAACCTCGTTTTACTGCATTCGGTTGAGCCACTGAAAAATGCGCTCGCCTGCACGATCACCAGTTTGTCCAAGATCCCTAACACGCCAGAGTCACTCAGCAGTGTCTCGTTCACGTCGAGCTTGCCTTCGACGTACGGATACCGGTGTAGCTGTTCCGCGAGGTCTGTGAGCGTCCATACATCCAGTTCGCCTCCTGCTTGAAACGCCTCGACGAGCGTCATGATCGCATTGTCATGCTCAGATGTGAGCGCCGTGAACGTACTCGACTTTTGCCCAAAGCCGCCGCCAGGGAGACCACTATCCCCATCTTTCCCATTTCCAGCGCCATTCATGATCAGATACGGGTCACCATCCACGATAAAAGAACTTAAAGGACGCGGATGGTCCGTGGCGAGCCAGACATACTGCACGTTTTCGCCCTTGACGTTCTCCCGGAGGTGTTTTTGAAGCCGACTGACCAGCGCAGCTGCGCACCACGCGAGATTCTGGACTGGCACGGTCTCCATACGCCAATGCACGCCCAGAAATGGGCCAAGGTTGTCCGCCAGTCGATCAGCAAGGTCGTAAAACGCGGGCGTATAGTGGAGGTGAAACATCGGCTGTGTCGACGCGGGAAAGAGTGAGTGACGGAGGTTGTAGTCGAGCACGAGAACGTCAATCTCGGAGAGTGACGGAAAGGAGGTGTTGATGTGTGACAGAGCGTAGTTGTACCCTGGACCTGTTAATAAATCGAATTCAGAATCGGCGTCTGGAGTTGTGTTCATGTCGATGTCGAGAGGGTTGGACAATAGCTGGATAAGACGCGTCGAGGTATTCGGTTCTACCTTGGATGCGCCCGAGTGAAATGAGATTGATAGTGCCATTTCTGGGACAGACAGACGCATTCGACCAAGTCTGGAATCGAGGCAGGACAAGAATTTTGGTTCGACCTCAGCCTTGTCGACGATAAAGGGAGCGTCTTCTAATTCCGATCCATCACGCCGTACAGAATCCATCGACACGACCAAGCTGCTTGGTTGGACGAGCCGTTCATCTACCCACTTGACAAACTGCTCGAGATCCATTGTCAACAAGCCTGTATCGAGAGCATCCCCTCGATGTTCCCGAGCCAACGCGCTTGTATCGTAATACGCGTCAAACGGCCACGGAGCGCATGCGCTCATGCGGCTCTTGCCTACGTTGGGGAGGACGATCGTTCGATTCAGTCGACGTGCAAGGAGGAGGAGCTGTACCAGGTGGATTCGAGCTTTGGATTCTTGTTCGCCGATACGGACCGGGAGAAGGAAGCGGTACGGGTGGGCATTTACGGGGGGTACCAAGGTCGAGACTGAGACGGAACCCTTGTCATTGCTCGTGTCGCTGCGGTCCTCACTGTCATACGCGTGATCGTCCAAATTGTCATCTTTGTTTTCAGCAGTGTCCTCGTTCATCTCGTAGTCTTCGAAAATATTCGTGATAGGAGGCGGCCACGGGTGAAGAATGCCATGGTTGTCCGTCTCCGAACTACCAGCGCTCGACACTGTCCCTGTCCGATTGTCCACATCCACGTTCAACGGTCTTGCCATCGGTGCAGACACGGCGGCAAACGAGACGCGTTCCAATTCCCATAACATGACATAGAGCACAAAGGTGACCACAACGAGCACCGCGAGCACCGTGCCGCGTACGAGTGTATCCGAGCGTCGAGGCCGGGGTTGCACCACCCGGCGCTGTCGCGCATATGGATATGTGGTGCTGTCGTCGCCGACTTCAGGACACGGTTCCAGTGGTCTGTTTGTTAAAGAGAGTGGTCGTTTGAATCGCCGCATTTCCGAATCGTTCCTCGAGTTGCGCATAACTGCATAGAATTGATGGAACCGAAGTTGCTGATGCGTTTACTTCAGAGGTAATATTCAAGTTGCCATCGAATAAAATCCAGTGGCACGCTTAACTGGGGTGATTTTTATAATCAAACACTGACACGAAAAGCTATGTGATACACCGAGGCAACTTTATTCTGCCGTCTACTCGTACGAGTGCGGAGAAGGCCAACTTGAAGATCATCGGATAACAAAGTCGTTGTCAGTCTCCCCATCCTCGAAGACGGCCTCCATGGTCTTACGCATGTAGAGCCCAAGTAAGTGGATGCAAATACTGACAACATAGCTGATGTCGAGCTTGTTTGACGGGCGCCCCTCTCCTAAGATCGGGGCCAGGTTGATGCCGGGACAGCTAGACAGCACAATGAAACGCTACGGAGGCAACCTGTCGGACGCGTTCCTGCACGCAGGGGCTACCTAATCACTGCGCCTGAGTTACGTCGTCAGAATCAAAGCCAACGTCACCCAGTGCTTCTCCATATACATTCGCCACGGTCACCATCGAACGGACAACCGTGGATACAAGTAGTTTTTGTTTTGTTTTCAGTTCAACCTGACAACCATCTTGGCCTTCCTTCCACTAAAATAAATGATCAATCGATCCAGCAACCTGTCCCTCCAGGAATTCCAGATCGTTCGGCGGCTTTGAACAGTGCTGCAGCTCATCTCGCCACTCGGTATGGGCGGCTTGGAGACATAAGTGACCTTGATGAAACCATCATGCTCGATGAAGAGGTACTCGTGAGCCGTCCTTCGCCTATCGGTGCAATGGAAGACCTTGACGAAGCAACTGTCCTCAGCAGGGGTGCGTTAGCGTCTTGCCTACCCGGGCGTGAAAATCGTTGGGTAGCTTTACACAATCTTACGCGCCATCTCTCCGTTCAGTATCAGCAGCCCAGGGGAATGGAGGATATCGACGAGGCCATTGCCTTCGACCAGGAGGCGCTAGCACTTTGCTCACAGGGGCATCCAGGTCGATTTTTGTCTCTGAACAAAGTTCTTTGGGGGTTCTTCCCCATCTGCATCAGCGTTATCACCTGCATCCTGTGTGCGCTGGTTTATGACTGGTACAGCTTCTCCATGATCCTGCTTGGGATCATCTGCAGTGGCTATGCTAGCGTCGTGATTGGAAGAGGAAGGCTTGTCTTTAGATCGGTCACTAATCCAGCCAACGGCTCTCCTCCGGGACACGGCATACTGAAGAGAGAGGAGGATGTGGTGGTGATCAAAGGGAAAGAGGAGGACGTTAATGCAATCACAAAGGGACGCTTTGATCTCGACATGAATCTGGAGCAGGGCAATAAAAAGCAGGACAGGAAGCAGAATGACGAAGAACAGGGATGCAAGAAAGAGGACGAAACGGGGAAGAAAAACGAGAAACAAGGCGATAAAGGAAAGGGCACTCCCATAGACTGCTACCACGACATTGGCATTTGCTCGCTCCTCCTCCTCCAGTTCCTCGTGCAGCTTCTCCTTGTCCCTCAGGGAACCCTGTTTGGTCAGATAATGTTCATTGTGTCACTTGGAGCGTCTTGGGCATACAATTCGTACCTGTCCTCGCTTGAGAAGGAAAAGATACAGATGGACCTCCTCTTCAATAAACTAGAGGAACCAGAAATGCGCCGGTTCCGTGTGGGAACGCGGACGACGATGGCTGTCTTTGTCTGTCTTTTACTCTTCCATAGTGTCAACACAGGCCTATCCGAGGAAGAAGACCGCAATATACGAGAAAAGATCCTCCATTCGTGCCTC
Source organism: Austroboletus festivus (assembly GCA_038088875.1). Taxonomy (NCBI): domain Eukaryota; kingdom Fungi; phylum Basidiomycota; class Agaricomycetes; order Boletales; family Boletaceae; genus Austroboletus; species Austroboletus festivus. The sequence goes on from JBBPJU010000413.1 coordinate 8,939, forward strand.
CCAAATGACATAGTTGTGTGGAGACGGTGGAGGAGGAAGGTTGTAGACCAACTCCTCCACGTTGACTACAAAACCAAGTCGTTGTCTTACTTGCAGCCTGAGGAGGGTCAGATAGATCCGAGGCAGGGCACGCAACTTTCTCAGCCTCCTGGCTTGGTGGGTCCCGAGCACAATGCGCAGCCTCCAAAGCAGAATACCCAGCTTTCTGAACAGAACATCCAGCTTTCCGATAGTGACAAAACTCTCCTGGATAAGATCCTGGAGGACGCGGCTGCAGAGTTCAAGGGGTATTTCGATGTGTGTGAAACATTGCCTATAGATTCTACCTATGTCCCTACCCGACAAACCATTAACGGAGATCGTTAGGATTATCTCAGTTCCCTTTACTCACTTTCAGGACCACTACATCTTAGAGTCGCTGCTTTTTTCTTTTCTTTCTTATGGATCATGCGCCCCATTTATCCATGATATACATCTGTTATACCACACATTTCATCTCCGGGCCCACTAGTAGATTCGAACGCTTTCTCTAATGTGGATCGTGGGACAGCGATGTCATGCATATAAGCAATTAATTAGAATTACCATACATCTGGGTCTGGGATTGTGAACGTAGGCAGATCTTCTTCCCCAGACTCTAAGGACCAGCCAGCGACAAAACATTAAAATGTAGGTAGGTTCGACACGAGTGTGGTAGGCTCGACGCCGCCAGCCCCCAGAAACATAGCATCATCGTCAATGCCATCATGTTCTCCAGAGTTGAGGCTGTTACCCCGGCCCCCGACATTCCGCAGTTCTCTCCACGGATCACGTATCGCGCCTGGGAAGGGCATGTCGAATTATGCCCCTCCTCAACATCATTCTCGAACATGGTGCGGCAGGAACCAGAGGGAGGTTAGCAACAAGTTTAACGGCGTGTATCTATCCAGTTTCGTCAGCACCTGCACATACATATTGAGTTACTGCCATTTTATGGACTTGAAATACATGGGGTAGTGAGGTCCGTGCAAGAAACGCTAACATTTTTTGGGCTCATTTTTTATTGCACAATTGGCAAATAAATTATACAATTAGTGGAATGAATTCGAGAAAAAATCTTGACAAAAAAGAATCTCATATCTTTGTTGTATCAAGCTATTACAAGTTACCTTAGTGTAACAATAGTGTGTGAGCTGTTTTACGGACTTGAAATCCGTGAGGCTCTGAGGTCAATCCCTTCTAGGCACACATTTCGAATTATTGAGAAAGTACAATGTTTTTTGGGCTTATTTTCTTTTATTGTCAGTTAAACCATGGATCACTAATACTGTACTATAGTTCTCAATATTTTGATGTACTACTGATTTACATATTATCTTGCTCTAATGGCTATGTGCACTGCTGTTGCTGTTTCATAGACTGGAAATCTGTGAGGCCATGGGGTCGACTTCTCTTACATGCATATTTCGAGCTGCTCAAGAAATTCTAACATCTTTTGGGATTATTTTTTTATCACCAATAAAACCTTGTAGTACAAGTAAAGATATGTCAACTGTACCATTTTGATTAATTCAACATGTCGGGCTGAAGTGCTGTGTCAAAACCTGTATAGTATGACATGCATCAGTGTCAGGTTTGATCAGCAGTGCACAGCCATATGGCCATTAGATTTTCCCTTCGGCATCATAATACCACCGTGACCATCGATGTCATCATGTTGTGGGGTCATTATTGTTGCCCGAAATGTACACTAGGGAAGAGGAAGTAAGTCGAGCCAACAAACATGAGAATGGAAAGGGGGGGAGCTGGGGAGTAGTGTGCATGGGAGGGGGAAGGAAAGCAGAGGTGGCGCACATGCCAGTGGCATTGTCCTCCGAGTTGTTGGCCTTGGCCGTTATGACATTGCCCTGGTGTAGCCATCATGATGTCATTGTCATTGTTGTCGGCTCGCCAGTCTTGTTGTTCCATGATCCACATAGCCTCAAAATTCTAGAGGTACTTGTGCTGGTACTATAGTAAGAGTGTCGAAGTTTACTGTAATATTTTGTCATGCCTCACCCACCATTGTCGAATTGTTCCAACCAGCAGTTAAGGTTGTCACACAGTCAAAATCATCAAAATGGTAAGCATTTACAAGCTAACTTGCTTTAATGGTTGTGCACAACAACTTTATGGACTTCAAATCCATGCCTGGTCACAAGATCGAGCCCCCCCTAGGTGCACATTTTGGTTAATCAAGAAATGATAGCATTTTTAGGCTTGTTTTTTTAATCGTCAATCAAACCACAAATCACCCCAGAGATACATCATTTAGATATGCCATGCAATCATCTTTCATACATAGTTTGATTGATAAAAAAATAAGCCCCAAATCTTGAGCAACTGAAAATATACATTTCATAGGATCGACCATGCTTCATGTATTTCAAGTCCGTGAAATGGCAATGTATATTAACCATTACAGCAAGGTAGCTTGCTAATATTCTTTGTAATAAAGCATATAATATACTATTTATATGTCTCAAAGACTATAGATTTGTAGTTTGATTGATGATAGGATAAAAAACAAAAGATATTAGTGACCTGAAATGTGCACATCTTAGAGGAGTTGACCTTGAAGCCTCACGAATTTCAAGTTCATGAAACAGCAGTGCGCACAGCCGTTGCAGCAAGCTTGCTTGCTTATGATAAAGTAAAGTACTTATATGTAAATCATTTTCAACTGATGGTCGGGAACTTTTGTGTTGCAGCCATGGTATTTAACAGCAGTAGAAAAGTTGTTTACTCCCCTCGGAGTCAGAAGCTTGAGTATAACGTCGAAAAAAAAAATCACTGAGATGGACGTCACACATCCTTACTACTATATTGAATTCTAAATGCATGCTCCAGTAACTGTCCTGAGGCACGGATCTAGCATTATGGAGAGATGACATTGGAATGCGCTGCTGTGGACGATGATGCGAATGACTGATCCCACATTCCACTGGCATGGGGTGATATGCATCCCTCATGTAGTCCATCATCCGTCGACGTATGTTTTCATGCTCTTCCTATATTTCCAGACTAGACTCAGCTGAATGGCTCTAGCTATAGAGGGTGGCGGGCCATGACGTATCCAACTCTTCAAGAGTGCAAATGCATTCACGATCAGCGATTCCTCAATGAGGATGATGTGTAGAAACGGAACGACGCTGAATATGTCGTGTTTCAATTCAGATGGGGCATCTGTCCAATATGTCAATGTGGGCGATCATTATCAAGAAGCTGGCTATGCTCGAGAGAGGAAAAGCCTGAGGTGACGGGCGGAGCTGATGTCTTCAAGTGGAATTGGCATATGAGTACTTCGGATGAGACATGGGGTTGTCCCGGTTTCTGGTCAGGTTGAATGATCTTATAGAGATTGTGCTGACGAGGCCTGGTATAGACATTGGAGGTGTTGATGGCTATGGGCACTACCTTGTCGGATGAGTTGCTGCGCTTTTTGCAGGCACATCTAGATCTGGTTGAATATGTGAGAGCATTATATTCCGTTTGTACTGTATCATGCCATGTGCCTATATCCCTTACACTCCCTCGTCCGCCATATCCAACTCGGAACTATTGTTATGGTGTTTGAGCGTATCAAGGCGCATCACCAGACATTTACACGATACATAATACATCAGCATCAGTCATGTGGTTCCTCGGATCGCAGGCGTGGCAGTCCATGCCAATGAGCACAGGACAGTCTGCAAGTATATCCCTTACTGTCGACATACCGGGTGGGCAGGCTTTGACCCCTAAGGTCTGTAGAAGTTGTAAATGCATTATCTGCATCATCACGATGTGATGAAAGGTCATGCATCATGTGGCTCGTATGTGCATAGGTCCTTTTGTACATATCAAGATACATTGATCTCGACTCGGAAGCAAGGTTTTGGAACTTTATTTGTTTGCGGTGAATGGTATGCAAGTCTGATTCGGACCGGGTCGAGACGCTGGAGGTCGCAGGACTCGTGTGTCCTACGTATGGTGTCTTTTCAAAATGACACTCGTAATGACAACGTCCTTCACAGGATGGTGATGTTATGGTGACATCCCCGACCGAGGTAAGAAATCGCTCAAGTCTTGGTGAAGACGGGTTGGCTTCCTGTGACCACAGCCAGCTACAGCTCGCTGAATTCGAATATTGGCTCTGATCCATGCGTCCAAGTGATGCAGGTCGGGAAAGGGCATTGACGATACAAGTTCTCGACGAAGCCGCACTAGCCCTTCGTCCTCCTGGGCATCTGGACTGCTCGATCTCTTTGATCAATCTTGCAGTTCGTCTCTCTACATGGTTCAAGCAATTAGGCACAATGCACGATCTTGATAATCCCATTGCCTTTGATCAAGAAGCGCTAGCCCTTTGCTCACCCTGCCATCCAAACCAATTTGACTCGCTGGCTTGCTTTGCGGAGTACATCCATATTCGGTTCATACATATACATAGGTCACCCACAAGATATTTGTACGCTCAGATGATGTATATGCCTCAAAATGTGTCATCCTCAGATCTATCGACCACTAAAGCATGAATCTGTGCTGCTGAATACTATGATCATCCCACGACACTTCTAGCATACTTGTCCATCACATAGCCGCTTTCCCATCATTACCTTACATCAACGCTCGCCGTGGACGCCTTCTCAGCTGGTCTTCGTAACAGCTCCCCTAACAAAGCTGCTGAGTTGCTGGAGCAGGGACGCAGGGTTTCCTGGTCCCAGCTGGCTTGCCTCCGTTCTCCTCTTCGCGATGTTGTATCATCTGGTCCGGAAGGAGAGAAGTTGGCACATAGCTGACCTCCCTCATTCGCAACACCATCAATTTTCCTGGCACAGGCCAACATGATCGCGTGTGTCACTTCAACCTCGAATTGGACAAAGTCGTGGCTGCTATCCGCGAGTTACCCGGGCTCTCGCGTTTTTTTCTGCCTTCGCTCTTTCGTGATCTGCAGTGGGCTACGGCTGGAGGGCCCGCCATCACTGTGAACGCGAGCGTGTATGGCCGTGACACGCTCATCATCTTGCTTGATCGGGATCTGGTTCATATCCCATTGAAAATCACAAGACAATGTACCCAGGAGTTGTTATTAGAGCTCCATATTTGAGTCGTGTGCGCAAAAGCAATGGGTGTGACAAGATATATCGTTGTAGTTTTGCGGGAATTCCGGGAGGAGGTCGTCTTGCCTTCCATCCACCCAAATCACGCATCTGGTGGTGCCCCACCGCCGAGTTCTCCCTCATCCCCTTGTATGCTGCCGGTTCATATAAAAAAGGTGAAAAAATGCTCACTAATTTCTATATGTTATCTTATACACCCACCCTAACCGCTCTCATCCGTACTCGACGACGCCTGGGTTCTGTAATTCAAGGTAAGCGCATCGTGGGCATCGGTCAAGCAAACGCCATTGGAACATGCGGGCTCCGTGCAATAGGGCACGAATTAGTCACCGTTTCTCAACGCGTTCATGACCTTGCCACACTCAAGTCCATCGAGGACCTCAACTCTTCCATAGACCAGGTCGTCCGAGAGCTCAACGTTCAACGAGAACCAGCGAGCTCACCTCGCATGCCACGACATCCCAAACCATGCACAACCGTTCCAATCGGCGTTCGCGCTTCGCGACGGACGTTTCACCATAAAGCGTATCATCCAATGTGAACTCAAGCACGCCGAGTTTGTGTACTTGTCTGCGTGTCATACAATGATGGACGACGCAGACAGTCCAGATGAGTCGATTCATCTCGCGTTGGCGATGCAATTTTCCGGGCTCCGATCGGTGATGGGGATGATGACAAAAGATCACGTCGCGGTTTCATGATCATATGGTGGATGAGTCGGGACAGTTGGATTATATGCGTGCTGCGTTTGCTCTGCACGAGACGATGAGAAAGTTGGGGAGCAGCATATCGTTTAATCAACGGATTCTTTATGTTTATCTGGGGGCATAGGATTGCGCTCACACCTTTCACTCACTGCTCCTATTAGCAGGCCAGGAAATGCCATCAATGTAGTATTACATAAACCAGGTAAAGGAGTTGACTTTGTCAGGGGTCACTGGTCACATAATTATCTCTGAAACTATCAAATACTCTCATACGATTTTCCACTCAAGTTTTGGACATGCATCGTGCACTTCGAATACAGGAAATCGTCCTCTACATTTTCAGTTTCATGCGCGACTGGTATAGACCGATGCCGCAGGCTCTGGCGCTAGCGAGGACTTGCAGAATGTTCAAAGAACCAGCGCTAGACTTTATATGGGAAGTATTATACGATCTGTCACTGTTGGTGCGATGTCTTGGACCCAGAGCTGTGGTACCAATATCAGGGGGTTCATTTCCAAGGGTAACTCTGGCCTTATATGCTGTCAGACTTCCGTAGTACACATTGAAGAAGACCCTCGAGCAGGCTGACTGGGATATCATCCTAGGTTATGCACGTCGCGTGAAAGTCATTCCTGGGAATATTGCGCATGGATTGACTAGAGACAGTACTAGGATTATCTTCTCCAGTGCTCCAACTATGATGTTTCCCAACCTTCGCAGTGTCACATTGAAATGTGGGGATGTAATTGCTCCCATGAGACAACACGTTGCAGGACCTAAAGTGACAAATTTATCGCTTCAAAACCCGGATACAGCTGTTGTTGATGTGTTTGCAATGGCATGTCCGATGGTAAAAAACCTCACCATGGGAGATCCCGATGATTCCTGGGATCTTGACTGTGAAACAATCTCAAAATCAATTCCTCGCTGGCAGCATCTCCGTTCGGTGGAATCTCATGGAGCTCGTCTACTAGACATTAATGCTCTCTCTCACCTCTCTCACTTGCCCAGCTTGTCTTTTCTGTCCTTTACGGTGGACGAAGAGGTCGTCACTAAGGTCCAATCCTGCACCCACACACTAATCTTCCCTGCGCTCCGTTACCTCCACCTCGAATCCAACCATTCAACTGTGATCTCAGATTTCCTCGATCGCTTCCGCGCCCCAGGAATTCATACGCTTTCTGTCAACATCGAAGGTTACTATCATAAAGATGCACCAGATTGCATGTCAATCTTTCCATCTCTCCAGGATGTTTGTAGGCCTGACTCCCTGAACGAACTCATCTTTCATGTCCACGCTTATGGCTCCGTAGACGGAGAAGAATTCAGATCATGCAATCCCTACCACGTGAGTTTCGATCGGCTTCATCCTCTAACTACCTTTGCAAATATCAAATCTATCCAACTCAAAATCCCTTCTGGCGCAACTTTGACCGAGTCGGAGGTGTTATTCTTAGTATCATCATGGCCTCGTTTGGAACAACTTAAACTGGACAGGACCTATCCATGGACCGAGCCAAGTGGCATCACCCCCGGGGGTTTTGTCGATCTATTGGAAAAATGCAGATCGCTTCGAGTGCTCCATATCAAGTTTGACGTTCATGGATACACTGAAATCCCCCAAGGACATCCATGGCGTGGCCTCAGCATACCCAATCTGGAGGACACAAAAATTGTCCTCCTCGATGTCGCCCCTATCAAGGAAGAGTCTATCCAAGCACTTGGTGTTTTCTTCCACGTCGCAGCACCCAAAGTTCACCCGAGCGATTCCTATCTAAATACGGGCGAAAATTATCTGTACAAAGACGATGTGAAGAGATGGAAGAGGGTGACACAGCTGGCCACTGATCTTTAGAAGAAGAGGAATGCCTTGAGAAAGAGCCTAGAGAGTCGGTCTATGTAGTAACAACATCGGTAACTGATACATGGTCTGGTACTGACATTAATGTCATGTTTCACTCCTAGAACTCAGTTTCGTCTTTTTTTTCGTCACACATCATGCAGACGTCGGAAGCGAGCTCTTGAAGTCCTAGAGAGTCGAGACTAGCTTAGCTGTAATTATCAGGCGCCTTGAGGGCATGTTGAACCGTCGATGCATAATGATTACTTACACTGCATACCAATACGTTTTCAGGAGCGAAGTTCTTCAATACTTTCACCTTGGAAAGGCTTCCACTCGCTTGCCAGTGGGACTACCCATTGTGAAAGGTACCTGGCACCATCAAATAGTTTGCCTTGATACAGTATCTCACACAAAAACTTGGCAGAAGACTGAATTGTTCATGCATAGCGACGTATGTCAAAAAGTATGTTGCATGATGCGAACAAGGTAGATGAATGTCCAACGTAACGTCATGCAAGAAATGAAGAATAAGAGAAGGGGGATCGCGAAAAATCACATGCACGTCAGCCGTCCTCTTCATTGCCCTCGTTAAAAGCAGTGATCTTTTTTGGCATTGGTGTCTGTATCGCCTGGTTATTCTGTTGATCGACACCACACCTTGCGTGGCAGTAAGAGCGAGGTGCCTAAAGCAACACACACGAGGGCGGTCAAATAATAATAGACAAACCACGCACGCTCGGGTGCCTCGATCGAAATCGAAAACATGGACGTGGCCGACGCAGGTCCGATTGCGCGCATAATCGACACGAGAAGCTGCGCTATCCCATTGGTCGCACCGAGGGATGCCCGATTTGGGGATGCAGCGGCGATGTAAATGAATACACAAGCTGTTGCAAGTTAGTAGTTGAGCGCCTGACATTACATCACCGACAAAGGGCGCGCTCACAATACCCTAGGTTCAACACGATCGAGAGCCCAAGTTGCATCGCAACCAGGGACCATACCATCCAACCCAATCCCTGAACCCGAGCGAGCGTATTGATAAACGGAAAGATGAACACCACCGGAAAACCAGCAACCATGGCAACAGAATAAATAGCCTTGGATCCGAACCGATCATGCAAATCTGCAAAGAACAGAATTTGGAGCAAGCCGTTCACTACGCCATAGAGAGAAAGAATATTCCCGATCTGTGGGGGGTCGAGGCCGAGTCCTCCGAGCTCTATGGGCGTAGCGAAGAAGACTGGCTGTACGGCTCGGAACGCGATGTCAAATAGGGACAACGTAGCATAGTTTCCTGCCGCGATGAGAACACGTGGTATCAAGAGCGCACGTAAAGGTAACGGCACTTCTTCCTCTTTTCTTCCTTCGTCTATACTCTCACTAGCCAAAGTTTCGGTACATGAGTCTGGTGTGGGCGAGACACTTTCCACAATTGACTTCTTGCTAAATTTGCCCTTAATAAGTTGACCGAATGAGACGCGATGTGGAAGAGTCTGTTGACTGCCTTCAGCCGCAGAGCAGTGGACACGAGTGTGGGGCACACTGACCTCTTTCAAGAAAACACAAGTAACAACCCACGCAAGAGCAGAAAACGTCGCTGGGACAGCACACGCCAAGAAATACGGATACGTTTTGAAGAAGTTCCAGTTTCCAAAAACGTCCGGAAACCGATCAGCGGGCTTTGATAATGAACCACCGATGTAAGGGCTACGAAACAAGGTAAGCATGGTGGTACGCAACGCCGCGGACCATCGCAACAAGAAAAAAACATACCCTAGCGAAGAGCCGCTGGACCAGGCCAAAGGCATGTAAGCATATGCCTGAGCGATGTTTGTTGTGTCTGTGATCTCAGCCGTCATGCTCTTCATGACACCAATGTTTCCATTCAAGGCGCCATTCAGGGAGCGACTAAATGGAGTATGCATCAGCGATGGTTATTCAATGATGAAATTGCTACTGTGACCGTGACATACCTCAAGACTAATCCCCAAAAGGTCTTGGACAAACCAAAACAATACATCGAAGCGGACAGCCCGAATAACCCCATCAAGATGACGGGCTTTCGGCCGATGTGGTCGGAAAGGCGACTCCAATGGAGAACGGTGAGTGCTTGTGTTGCATAGAATAGTGAGTGCTGAGGTGTTAGCAACGAACATGAGAACCTCAATACTATGCAGCAAGATGGCGGCGGCGTACCAGTAACCCTACATAATATCCAACTCGCGTTTCGTTACCATTCGTAATACCAATATCCCGTATCAACTACAGGAGGAAGCGATTCATACCAAGGAACGAGAAGGTAAGCATAGCGACGAACCTGAGGTGCAAACGGAGAGATGACCTGGGAAGTGAGTGGCTCAGCGAGCTGGAGGAACAGAATGATGATGAATTGACGCCAGGGCAATGGTGTCCTGCCCTTTTTCTGCTTTTGAGCCTGCAGCAGCGGCGTCTCCTCATCTATCGTCTGAGAGGTCATGGTGGTTCGTGCGAAAGGGTGGTTAGGATTTGAGAAAGACCACGACAGGGTTCATCGGAACTTCTTCGGATGACGAACAGGCTCGCTCATTTCGGTCTCGTGTATATTTTTTTGCCGAGATCCGATTCCACATCATTCTTAGGTTATGTAGATTATCAGCTTGGAAGGCGACATTCCCAATACCTACGTATGGTCGCAACTACGAGTTTTTTGAATATGAGTGTCAAATTGGTAAACCTCTGTCAAAGAGTGTGAAAAGACTCACCTCGGCGTCAAGATCGCACATGGTCGCGTGATCTCAATTTGCACGTGACTAACCTTAAAATGAATTTGACTCTGAATGACGCGGTGGAACATGTCTATTCGTGCTTTGCCAGTGGTTCCACAGTGGAAATACCACGAGCACCCGTATGATTGTCCACAATAGGGACATAAAACATGCTCAGATGCTCAAGGCCTTTGAATCACTGGTACCTCCTGCCAACTTCCAAACGTGCCACAAGCTCGAATCGAGCCACGCACCAGCCTAGTACCCATCATGCCTTTCCCTCACAGAAAGGAGATACACATTCCAAACATATCTGTGGGCATGCATAAGCCAGTCATCAAAGAAGATGACTCTTGGTTGGTACCTGGACTTTCACCCAACATCACGGCGTCATCAAGTGTAGACAAGGCACATCCACCTATTGGAGTCGAGAAAACACTGTCAGAGGAAGAAGTACTTCGCCTGCACGAGCTTTGGAATGGTGCAGGACTAAGTGCAGTAAGCGCCACTTGAACCTATTTGATTGCGATCAAAAGCAGCTGATCATCAAATCAAAAGCGAGCACATCGCAGGAAACATGAAGGAAGTTGCCCCCTGCGTCGAATCCCAGCTCCAATTTCCATTCCTGAGCCTGGCGATATTTCGCCTGCATTCTCATCTGCTGATCCCACTATAGCGAGTACGACCCCATCCACTGCAGGAAGACGAAAACGGAGAGGGTTTCTCAGTGCAAGGTAATGATTTTTTTGAATTTTCAACTGACTTTCGTCCTCATGTTGTTTTCCTTAGACCTTTCTTTGAGAAGGAAGCGACAGAGAAAGGACGTGGTGTGCTCGAGGCACTACGTGCGATGGCACAAGACCGGCTAAGGAAAAAGCTTCGATATGCCAAGTCAGCTCCAAATCTTGCTGACAAGGCCACATCGCCGAATCGAGTTCTACTTCAACCTGTTCAGGCTGTATCGATTCCTATCAAAGTGGTGCCAAAGGACGCAGGAGCGATTGGCCCACAGACCCCAGCGTCATCGTCTGGCACTCTTGAAGGGGTTCTTGAGTTAGGGGATATGGATGAGAATGCGATCTACTTTACGATGGATCCCAACTGGCATGGCTCGGAGGATAGCCTGCAAATTCAGTTCATCACCCCAATTCCCAATAGCCCAACAACTTTGGGGAGGCCAGATTCACCTCTCTTGCACAGACATTTTTCTCTGGATCAGCTCACCTTTGCTGCACAGCAAGCTACCAAAACGTTGTCCACAATGGAGTGCACCGACCCTGTGGAGTGCACAAACGATGGAATCCTCCGTCTAATCGATGAACTCCATGCATACCTAGAGCTTGGAACGACCGCACTCACGCCGCACCGCCTGGCATCGCCCAAAGTTTGATTGACGCCCAACTCGCGCTACGGATAATCCTTTCACTCTTTTTCGTCATACACTTTGCACGCTGCTACAGTATGTCCTTTTGTATTCCCTCCATTCGTTTATTGGATCCTTGTGTTTTAAATGTACAAAATGAAATATCAAGCGGGATTAGGATGGCCCTTTGATGAGTCAACCTATAAATTCTACAATTAGTCCCTTTTGGTGCCATTCAAGGATAATGTCAGTCGTGGTTCGAGCTAGCATGCACATTTTTCTAGGTCTTTTTAAATATATATATATATTGCTTTATTGGCTTGAGTGAGGCTGTGGGATGGGCCCAGACGTTTTACCCGGCTCGGGCAATTGAGATGGGCTGGACCGGATGCCCGATCCGCTCCGAGCGGCACAATAGCACTAATAGCAAGGAAGCGGTGCAGAATGACCCACAGTCGCTACATTTATACTCTTCCGTCACTCCAGCTCAATCTCATCAATTACCTCCACCTCATTGTACCCATTCACAAACCCTGTATTATTCTACATGATCTCCACACCACCATCAACAACCTCCACACCTGCCCGCAACGTTCCCGGAAAGCCAAGCACAGAGAACGACAATCCGGCGTTCTCCCCAAAGAGATTCTTTTCGCAGGAGGGGGAGGATCGGTCGTCACAGCTTGAGCTCAAACGCCGTCATGTAGATCCTGAGCCAGCCTCTCGAAGAGCACCTTTGGGTGAGCTCACATCGTCCTCGGTCGAGATAATGGCTAAAGTTCGCTGGACGCATCTTAGATCCGTTGTCTGCCTCGGACTTGGCGAACCGGCGCATCCGGCGTTCCCATTCGATCAACTCTTTTTCGCATCATTCTCTCATTATGCCGCCGTCTCTCCCTGATTTCCTAGTTTTACAACCGGAACAGCCCTCGAGTTCCGGCTCGTGGGGGATGCAGCTTAACGACAGCTCAAGCAATCCTATGTGTTCGTGGCCCCCTCCCATTCCAACTACAGGCTCCGGTAGATCGTCGCACAGCAGCAGTTTTGTGGGGCAAGAGACATCGCAATATCCACTTTTGCATAGCCTGGATGAAAACTGCTTGTCACGTGCCACTTACTTTGGTCCACCAGATCCCTTGCGGACGGAGCATACCACGAGGGTCAGCTTTATACGGTCAACAGACATGCTTCAGCCCGTCCGATCACGTACCCTGTCCCTACCATCTGCTCGCGAGCCACCTAGTGTACTCTGGGAATCAAGCGCTGGACAGACAGAGATGCTCCATGAACTTGGGGATGCTGCTGACCTGTTGTTATATCCTACGCCTCCAGGTCTTTCGCCGCCGTCGGAGTTCAGGCGCAGCAGCGTAGATCCGCTCTCCAGTGGGCCGGTGTCGTTATCCTTGGCTCTCGGATCGCACCCCATAAAGGCTACAGAGCCTACGAAAGCGGTCCTTCCCATAGGGGCGGAGCGGAGCCGGGTTATGTCCATCCCCTCGCATTCTCCCGCAAGTAGTCCATCTCCGCCCCCGTCACCTTGTTTACGAGCAAATTGGAGGGGCGACACGTCCGCAACAAGCATGACATCTCTAGAAAAAGCGCAGGCGGCCACTGACAACGCTACTGTGTCCAAGGAAGACCTCGAGCGTCTCCTGCGTCATACCATTTGGAATAAGCACGCGCCTAAGATCGTATCTCCGCTGAACCCGCTTCGTGCTGCCACCCCGGCATCCGATCTGACTGCCGATCTGGCACACTTTAGTCGTATCATGCCGTCCCAGTCGAGCTATCTGTCACCCCGGTATTCCAAATGTCCACCGAAGCGAACACGAATGTACGTACCCATCCTTTCTCCCACGCCCTGGCTGTTTTGTAGCATCGCTAAACCTCCACATTTCTAGACTCTGCGACAATTATCAGTCGCTCGATTGGCAGACGACGTGCACGCACTGCCAGGAATGCAAGCGCGACACAGTCTGCAAACGGCTGTTGGCGCTGCGTTATCGCCAGCGCCAGACGCACCATTTTCAGGCCCAGCGCATGATGAGGCCCTCTCTTAATCTGGTGCTGCCGTACAGGTCTGGAACGAACGTGACGGTCGTGGGCGACGAACGAACTGCTCTTGCGAACCATATCCGTGAGGTGTTTGCATACGACATAGACGAGGAGGAAAAAAATCTGTGGGAGGAGGTCGCTGCGGCTACTACCATGGCATCGCCGTCGGTTTCGCGCATCAGTTTACCATGTGCGACAGCCGCCACTTTCCATCGAGGTGCCGATGATAGCGACGATGACGTTTACGTGGAGATGCCCGACGACGGCTTGCTTGCAAACGAGTTTGCGACTCTGTATTGCGACGTGAGCGTCTATTGAACATACTGTATCTGTAAGACACGCTATCTGTGACGGTGGGCGATGTCATTCCTTTCAAAGGTTCCTTCTTTCCATCCTTTCGCTCTTCTTGTACCCTGTTTTATGCTTTTATATCGTTTGGAACACCTCATTGCAAATGTAGTCGACCCACACTTGCTTTCGCAGCATTAGTTTGTTTCTCTTTCTCGCAAATCATACTTACCTACACATTACAGCACCACTCGACGCCCTAGTTCACATGTATACAACGTACAGGGACATGACAAATAATGCAGCCGTTTGCACGCTTGTCTCCCTGTTCGGATCAACATTTCCAACCTCTCTCTTCCGTTCAAAACAAGTTGTACTCCCTAGCGAGTGGCACACTCCACGCAGGCTCAATATCCGCCAATACCCCATCCGCACGCACCTCGTACGTCTCTGGATCAACACTCATCCTCGGCACTGCGTCGTTCCACTTCATATCCCGCTTCCGCACGCGTCGACACCCCACCACCGGCACAGCGCGTTTCGCGAGTCCGTACGACGCGATGGTTTGGCTCTCGATGGACGCTCGGGAGACGAAGACGAGGGAGGTCAGGGCCGCTGCGCGCGGGAAAGAGCCCCACATGGGTCTGCCATAGGTCGGTTCAACGGTCGGAATGGACGCGTTGGCGTCGCCCATCTATATGCGTGGACGAGGACATGTCGGCATTTGGACTCAAGGGAG